>WBNM01045999.1:20590-57838 GCA_013399055.1 Ramphastos sulfuratus
TTGTCAGGCAAGATCTGCCCTTGGTGAAGCCATGCTGGTTACCACCAATCACCTCTGCTTTGTTTTCCATTTGCCTTAACAGAGCTTTCAGCAGGATCTGCTCCATGATCTTGCCAGGCACAGAGGTGAGACTGACTGGTCTGTAGTTCTCAGGGTCGGGATGGGTGAATACATTTTGTTGCTGAGAGATAAGTGATGGCAAGTCAATTGGAAATAAAGTTTCCTTGAGTGCAGTGAGAGGAAGCTCAATTATTGGATTTTGTTTGATGGTGTTTGGTTTTGGTTTGTGTTTTTGGTGGATTCGTTTGTTTGTTTTTCTGTGGTTTTTTGGTCATATTTGTTTTTGGTGTTTGTTTTTTAAATTTATTTCTTCTTGGAGTTCTTGTAGCTGTTTGCCATTTCCCTGCTGGAATTGGTTCTAGCACTTCAAAATAAATTCAGCTTCACCAACTTTCTCCTGTACTTTACCTTTCCTTGGGGCCTCTTGTTAGCATGCCTTCTTCTTGGCACACCTCCTTTTTCCAGAAGATCATGAATGCTTTCCCCACCCACATCCTTCTTCCCTCCAGGTTCTCATGTGCATCCTCAGCTCTTGTTGGACTGCCCCTGTGCTGGATTCTTCTCCCTAGTGATTTGTGTGACTGATCATCCAGTTGTTCATAGTACATGCTTATTTGTCTTTGCTAAGGGCATCCTTGTGTAAGGTGCTGTCTTCCTGTTGTAATCCCAAACATGGGAATTATAGAATCATAGAATGGTAATTAACATGAAGTCCTTGATCCCCTTGCTCCCTGTGCTGTGCGTGACTTAACATCAAGGAGAAGGCACTTTCATGTTTGTGGTGGTACCTGCTTAAGTGGCAAGCTTTGAATTGCAGCTTCTTTCTCTCCATTTTATTAGTAGGTTTTTTTTTCCCCTTCCCCCAAAGGATGAAGTTTCCGTAGCCCCTTTTGGCCTGGATGTGGTTTTGTGCTACTTGTGCTGCTTTAGTCCCCACTCCTGATAGCAAAGTCTTGAAGCTACTCTAAATTATGATCATGGGAGATACCTGAAGCTCATGCCAGCATTGTAGACTTCATTCCCTGCCCAGGTTATGGAATAGTGCTGGAGCCCCAAAAGTGCCAGTACAGTAGGGAAGTCTTCTGATTGCTTTTAAACTGGCTTTTGAGTAGCAGAAAAATTCAGAGCTTAACTAACAGGCACAAGGCTTCTGGCATTTTTACAGTCCTATAAAAATGTACATGTGCAAAGCTGTACAAATTCAATTCTTTTATATTCATCCCAGTTTCTTTTTGTCTACCTTTTTTTCCCTGTGTCATTGCTGAAGACATATAAAATAGCTGCAGTTTGGTGTCTTCCCATCACAACCACCTCAGCCTGCCCCTCAAAAGAGAGCAGGAGTTAATTTCCATGTAAAAACTTCAGAGCTTATGAAACTGTTTTTGCTATTAGCTGAAAACACAGGTTCATCTCAGTCTTTGCAGGCACCTGAGGTGCCTAGATTGAGAGCTCAGTCCTCTTGGGTCCCAGCATTGTCATCTGGAGAATCATAGAATCACAGAATGGTCTGGGTTGGAAGGGACCTCCAAAGGTCAACTAGTCCAATCATCTTTGCAGCAAGCAGGGACATACTCAACTAGAGAAGACTGATATCTCCTGAAGGTGGTTCAGTCCTCTCTGTGAATAGCAGGAAAGGCTGGACTCTGGCTTTTACCCTTCCTTCTTCTACAAAGCCTGCTGGAGCAATATTTATCTTGCATTGTGTTGTGGGAATCCTGTGACAAGAACAGGGCAGATTTTCTTTTCCAGCTCAGTGCTCTGTTTCAGTCACCTGATGCCTATTCCTCACTGTCTGTGTGCTCCCAAAGAACTGTGCCTTTTTAGTGAAGGGACAGACTCTGCTTAATGCAGAGTGCCAAATGAGGAAGACTCACTGTATTTGATTAGCTGCCATACGACTAGGGCTTGAGGGAATGGTCTGTGTTGAGGACAGGTTTTGTTTTGCAGCAGCCACTCCTGTGGCCAAGTTTTGATGGCTCTCTGTGACATTTCCTTGTTCTTTTGTGCATACATCTCTTTTCAAATCATGACAAATGTCCCTAGTGCTGGCTTTAGGGCTGACGAGGCACTGCAGGAAAGTAACTGCAGTGGGCCAGTGCTGGGAAGATGGGGGTACAGTTGGAAGTCCTGCAGTCCCCACCACTGAATTACTGGAGAGGATGAGTGCTGTTCCTGGCTGCCTTACAAAGGCTTGGCCAAGTCAGTACATGCTGCTTGTGTTTCAAAAGTTCTGTGGCCTCCAGACTAAGAGAGGTGCGGTAGAGATGCAGCACACTGACACGTGCACCCAGAGCTGCAAACTTCTGTACTGGCTATGTCTTCATTCGCAAAGGTTTTGAGATGCAAAGTGTGTCAGTCCTTCATGCACATGCTTACATTCCTCTAACACCAAGTTTTGTATGCAGCACCCCTCTTTCCTCCTTCCAAGCACACTTGACCACAAATACCTTCTGATTTACCTCCAACTTTTTAATCTTCAGTCCTTTTTTCACACACACACCCAGCTAGTCACCTCTGGTCAGGTCTAATTCTTCACCTCCTTCGTTCTCTGAGGGGCTTCTCATTATCCAAATTTGTCAGTTCAGTCAGTGGAATCATGTGATGAGTTTGTCTCAAGTTCAATTGAATGGAAAGAGGAGCTTCACCTGGTGCCTGCAGCTTATCTTTTTTTTTTTTTTTTTTNNNNTTTTTTTTTTTTTTTTTTTCCCGTCAAGAGTACTAAAACTTGTGAAAGTAGGTTTTTGACCAACCTTCTGGTGTCTAGCGAAGAATGAAGTTGCTGACCAAGCCCTCTTTGGGAGCCCCTCAGTGATCTCTTTCTTCTGGCCAGAAAACAGTTTGAACAAAACTTCTTTGAATACCAGATCACAAAGATTCATTACATAAAATTAATTCAAAAGTTGTCAAGATATTCCAGAAACATTGGGGAAAGGATCATGCAGACAGACAAGGAGTTTGTGTGTGCATTCCCATGCAGACACAGTGTAATCACGTTAGTCTTGTTTTCATAGGAGGCTAGTCTAAAAGTATCTAGAGTAAACGTGTATTGTTTTGTTTCGTATTCCTGAGGCTTTTCCAACTCTTGAACCTTAAAATGATTCCACTTGATACGTGACCCTCAAAAACAAATCCAGTTAGCTGTGTTTTTGTAAGAACATTATTTTCCATTTCTTGCCGTGACCTCTAATGTCAATTTGACCAGTGTCTGTCGGCTCCTTCATTTCAGTATATTTTTACATCATCATATCTGGACTCTGAGCTGCAGGTGGTTGCCGTCAACAGAGGGATTCTGAAACCATGGGGCAGGCAGTGATAGTAGGACACTGCTTCCAAGTAAGATGGTCAGTCTGGAAAAAAACCCCTCTACTTCTCCAGGGCAGTATGAAGAAAACCACCTTATTATGTTTTTTTTTTTCTTTTTCCCAGAGCTGTGGGCTAGCAGTGAAAGGGACAATGGAAGAGCTAAAGTGTCTTACTAAGAAATGAGGTTGTGTATTTGAGATGTGGCTTGGACTGGTTGCTGTTGAAGATACCATTGGAGATGAGAACATGAGTATTCAAGATGGATAGTCAGCTGCAACTGTGTTTGCAGAACTGTGTTCCTACCAGGCTTATTTTGAGATGGTGCTTCATGTTTCTATTGTACATCAGTGTCTAATGTTGGCAGGTCCTGTATGAAAAAGGCAGGAGACTGTCCTCTTGCAAGGAGTCCACAAGCTCTATAGAAATAAAAGGATAAATGAAACCATCTTGTCCCTTAGAACAGTATGTGAAAGAAAATAATGAGATTAAATGACTTAATTAAGGAACCTCTCACAGGCCAAGGTAACACACTCAGGCCTTTCTCACTAAGCTGTGATTGCTTAACTGTTGCACAACTAAACCTCCCAGATAGTGACCTGATCTTCAAGCACTGGATGCATAGCCCTCCTGGAATCCAGTCCTCTCTGCTTGTCATTGAAACTGGTGAATTTATTTCAAAATTTTTAACTCTCTGTGCTAGCCTAAAAATAAAATTCAAGTCAAAATGAGTTAGAGCTTGAAACAGAAATGAGGGGGGTGGCATTTGGAGGACAGTGTACGATCAGTCCATCTAGATAACCTTAACACTCCCTTCTGGTCTTTAAACCATATATTGTGGTAAGAGTCAAATGAGCAATATCTACTGGAGGACTCATCCTCTCATCAGTTTCTCATAGCACTCTGTCTCACCTGGGTGGCAGATTGTACCTTTTATTGACATCAGTATTACAGCAGCTCTTCCACTGCAAATATGTGTGGTTCATTGAGGAATTACAGCACCTTGCAGCACTGTAGTATCTCCTGAGATACTTTCATTCACAAAGCAGAAAGATGAGCATCAGTCCTGAGGGAATTTTTGGGTGATTTTGCCTTGCCTAATGCTCCAAGGAGGAATGCAGTGGCACAAGCAAATAAGCCAGAGTCCACGGCCTCCTCTCCTTAGCTGTTGACTGTGTCTGACAAGGAGAGGGCTGAACAGTGGACGCTCAAATGTGTCACCACTGTTCACATCCTTGCTTTACCATGTGGCCGCATTGTTTATTCCCCACCTGATGCTTTTGTGAAAAGAAATTTCTATAATATGATTGGCATTTCCTAGGAGGATACTTAGGAAATAGTTTCCTCCTACCTTCAAGGTAGAACATACACTGTAATTTCTAAATGGACTTTTTTTTTTCAGTAGTCTCCCCTGCACCCCAGTATATGCTAAAGTATAGTGCTGGCCTGTATAGCTTCACCTGAATTTTACCTGCTGTATTCCCAGGTGGCTGTTTCGATGAAAACTCACCTGTAGATAAAGCAAAATAGACTTGAGATAGATTATTTTTCCACTGTGGAGCAGCAACACTACGAGAGGCTTGATCAGCACTCATTTTTCCTTCCCATCAAAGTCTACTCAGCTCCAGGGACTGTCCTTACATCAGTATCCTGCCTGCTCTCTCTATTGTGGAGAGCTCAAAGGGACATGCTTTGTTGCATTTTCCACTGGGAACTGATGGTACTACATTGATGTCATGTTTTATTTTTTATACCCCATGTATCTAAAGGTTTGATAGGGTTAATTAATTTGTCTTCCTATTTTCTGAGGTTGCATTTACAAGCACACAGCTGAGTACTCCACCCAAAGTTAGCCTCTCACTTTCCATGAGATACTTTTCTTCAGTAATTTATGCAATCATTGGGACAAATTCCCACTAGCCTTTTTGGTCTCTTGTTTTAATTTCATTGCATTGCTTGTAATTATGTTCCTGATTTGAAGGGGAGGTGGGAGGGAAAGACTATTTCCTTATCTGACTACAGCACAGCAATTTTGAGAACTACAAAGAGTATGATGGGGAGGGATTGATCTGTCCTTAGGTCATTGACTCTGGGTGTGGGCAGGAGCTGTTATTAGTCACTTGAGGACAGCAATTGCCGACATGCTTCATGGGAATTTGTGAAGCACAGGACAGCTCTGTGGGAGGGCAGCATGTGCTTTAGTTGGTAGACATGGCATATAACCAAGTCATGCTTCACCCTTGGAGGCAACTTGGGTGCTTGGGGTACCCTTGGAAAGAGTAGGATTTTGGCTGTTGATGTCATTCAGAAGGAGGAGGCTTTAAATAAAAGGGTGAGCAGCTCATGATGGACAGCCAGATCCTTAACTTGAAGAATTTGAGTGTGATAGGACTGGCAAATGACTTAGCCTTGACTTTCTGCATCTGTAGGAGTTCACATTACTGATGTGTACATAAAACTTTGATAAAGTAGGAAATTTGATAATTAGTAAGTTAGCCTTTCACTATTACATTGTCAGTTTGGCCACTGAACTTCGCTTGTTAAGATGGTGCTGAAAAAGTGGGGTGGAAATGTAGAGAAAACCTGTCTTTCTTCAATCTATCTGGACTTACTTAAGCTAATAAAACCTAGTAAAAGCCTGTGGGGTACACCAGCTGCATGCTGGAGATATAAGTCGACTCAGTCCGTCTTGGCCTCATGGTTTAATAGGCCTGTGTGAAATCCCTGGGTCAGAGGCCAGCCACCATGCCCATCTTTGTCACATTTTGGTGATGTGTATCCTGGCAGGTTTTTCTTTTTGTTCCCTCCCCAGCATGGAACGAACCATCTGCCGGGCTGGCTTTCAGAATTTTGAAAAATACTAATTTCCCTTTGTTGCAAGGGGAGGGCGGCGGGGGGGACACAGTACAGAAGAGGGGAGGAGAGCCTGACCTAAAACCAAGCCAGTATTTGTAGGGGTTTTAGAATAGCTCGTATTGTGTTTCCTACTCCCCAAGGAAGGGTTGTCCTCTTTCTTCTTTTCTCTTTGATTCGATTCCCTGCCACTCTTTGAGCAAGTCACAAGCTGCAGCTGCTGCTGTCAGCTGGGAGGGAGTCCCCTTATTTAAAATCCATGTGTTAATCCCTGGTTAGAAAATGTTGAAATGCTTTATCCTCTCCTTATAGTCCCCTTTGCTCAACTGCATCTTTGCTGCCTGCTCACAGTCTTGCCAGTTGTGTGAAAACACTGAGAGAGATTGACCCCAAACAGACTCAACAAGCAGCACAGGTGGGGTTAAGGTCTGTAAATAAATAAACTCAAAAGACTGAACAAAGGCTGAAAAAGTCTAGTTTTTGAGAGTGGAGAAGGAGTTGGAAAAGATGTCAAGTGTCTTGTGATGTCTGGGGAAAAACTACAGTGGACTTTGAGAAGAAGGGTAGACTTTTTGTCATGTCTGCTGAACACAGATGGGTAGAAATGTTTGCTTATGAGAGCTGTGCTTTGTTCCTGGGAAAAAGCTGTCAGCCCAGTGGGAGAGGAATTTAAATTTAAACAGTGAGGTAAGGGGAAAGAAGGATTTGGACTCTGCCAGATGGACACAGTCAAACAGATAGAGCTGGAGAAGGTCTCTGATGAGTAAATTTGAGGCCTGAGTAAATCAGGAAGATTATCATCAGGTGTGATGCCACAGTGCTGAAGGATGAATGCAAAGGGTGGCCCGAGGATGAAAGGGAGGAAAGGAAGTTTTGACTTTGCCTGTGTATTTTCTGAGAAAATACCCTCCTGTCTTTCCTAGTCCAACAAGAAAATGAATCACCAGAGAGATAGTGAGAAGGGAATTAGATGATGGATGGTACAGATAGAAAATTGAAAGCAATGTCCTGTAACATGTCTGAATACTATAGAAGAATCTAAGTTTTCAGGACTCTCCAAAGGTTCTCCCTGGTTTGCAGATGGAGTATTGAGACAGACAGAGGTGTCTCACTCACTGCCACTGGAGAAGGCAATCTATGTTTTGCTGCTCCAACTGCAGAAAGAATCTCTATGCCCACACTCACAGATTGATGTGTCCATCAGGCTCTCCCCTTTCACAAGCTGCACTGAACAGCTGGAGTCCACGTAAGTCTTTTCTGACACCTTTTCCCAGACATGGTAGTGGGGGCAGACCAGCAATGCTTGCCCACCATGTCATCTTACAGCGTGGGGTGTGTTGGAAGGTGGCTCAAACTTCCCTGTTGTTCTCCTTCCCAGCAGATTACCTGTGATCACTGCTCCCCATCTTATGTGGCAGGAAGGAGACAGCAGCCACTGTCTGTCCCGCTCCCTTCCCCTCCATGGCCCCTTGTTAATAATGAGGTGTAATTGGGAGTCCTCCCTCTGTCCTGTCTGGTGTGAGGCCATTTGTGTTCCGGAGGAGGAGGGGCAGATCCATCACTGGAAAAGGTTGGCAGCAGAAGAGGGAGGGAAAACTCTATTGTTTGCTCGAGTAACTTAGACATCAGAGATTTTTGTGTAAAAAGAACAGAAAATGCAACCTTGATCAGCTCCAGTTAAAGGTGTGCTTCTGCCACGTGAAAATATTTCAACAGCAAGGGGAACAAAGTGCAGCANCATATTTGTTCACTTTGGCTTTATACATCTTAGCACATTGCCTTTGGAGCCTACACCTACTACTTTATGTGCACTTTGATGTTGAGATCATACCTTTTCTGTGCATTTAAAAAAAAATAAATAAAGTGACAAACATTCTTCTATGCCTGTCTTTACAATAGAACTCACCTTTAAACCTCACTTATAAGCCTAAGCTGCTTAAAGTGTTTGTTCTGTGATGGGTGGGCNTGTCCTGTCTGGTGTGAGGCCATTTGTGTTCCGGAGGAGGAGGGGCAGATCCATCACTGGAAAAGGTTGGCAGCAGAAGAGGGAGGGAAAACTCTATTGTTTGCTCGAGTAACTTAGACATCAGAGATTTTTGTGTAAAAAGAACAGAAAATGCAACCTTGATCAGCTCCAGTTAAAGGTGTGCTTCTGCCACGTGAAAATATTTCAACAGCAAGGGGAACAAAGTGCAGCAAAAAAGTGTGGATTTAAGCATTTTGGTTTTGTTTCTTAGATTTGTCAGGAGAGATGTGAATCATTAAAACAAAACAAAACCAAACAAACCTGAACAACAACAACAAAACAACACCACAAAAAACCCACAAACCCAAAACAAAAAATAAAACACCCCCCAAAAGAAGGCAAAAATGAAAAACTAAACTAACAAAAAAACCCAGAACAAACAAACAAACAAACAAAAACCCACACAAAACAAAATTACCAAATTAAAAAACCAAACGTCAACGCCCCCTCCTCCCCAAAAAACCCCCAAAGAACACAAACCCAAAATCCCCCAGAAACCCAACAAAAAAGGCTACGTTGATTCCTGGATGTTACTGCTGGGTTGGTGCTTTGTGTTTGCTCTGCTTAGCTGGGCCAAAGTGAAGTACAGGAGAGTTGCTGGGTTTTTGCTTTTTTCACTCCTGCTTTATNAGAGGTAATGGTAACGGTAATGGTGTAAAAGAATGAATTAGTTATGGCAAATCTTATTAGTGCCTATTGTAATCAGAGAAGCAGAGACATATGGGAGCACTTGCAAAATTATTCCTTGTTTATTTAGCTTTGTAACTGAAGCAAATTTTGCGTAGTGTCATTTATTTGGCAACTGGAGGGGTGTCGAAGGTGTGTGTGTATATGTAGCAAAAAGAAAGAGGGGGGAGGTGGAACACAGTATTGGTATTCCATTAAAACTGTTGCTTGGTGCTTTGTTTGTCAGGTTTTGGCAAGGCTTTTTGCTTTGAAAGCCGTGCAGAGAGGATTGGAGCAGATGGCAGGGAGATCCTGTTTGTGTTATTTTTGGACATTCCCGTTGAAAGTCTCAGATTGTTGTCCTTTTTCCTCCCTTCCCCCACTCATGCATGTTTTTCTTTCTTCCTTTCCCCTTTCCTTCTTGAGAACTTTTTTTTTTTTGTTTAAGTATATATTAATAATACAACGTCACCTAAAAGCTGTGTGTATTTAATGAACCAAGTTGTGGATGTTTTATTTCTCTCTCTGTCAGTTGCAGAATGGACTGTCTTCTGAAGCAGTAAGAGCAGCATTAAGAGGGCAAGTTGGGTAAGGATGGGAAGCCAGGCTGCCATTTTGGTGTGTTCAGCTCATTCAGCACATCTCCCTGGTAGATCAGCAACTGTATTAAGCCCTGGCAGCAAACTCAGATCGAGGGTCTCTGAAAAAACTTTAGTGATTTACATGACATGTGCTTTTAACCTCCATCCATTTCAAACCCTTGTGGTGGAAAGAGCCAGATACAGATAGACTAGAAAACTGAACTATGCCCTGGCTTTCCATGGTGGTCTTCCCGTGTCACTGGTGAGATTCATTGGTCTTAGATGACCTAGAAGGCTTTTGTTCTGCTATCTGTGCCCAGATTGTATTGGGAAGAGAAAAATATCATTCTTGGTATAAATAGTTTTCCTAAGCAGTAATTTAGCTTCATATAACATCACTGAAAGTGTCGTCAGTGCTTTTAATATTGAAGTCTTCACTGGAGCCCATCACAACCTTTGTGTAGGCAATCCAGCAAAGCTGAGCATGATCCAGTCAGTTAAAGCAATTGGCTGGCCCAGGTCTATCAGGAAGGATGTGCGCACACAAAGAAAATGGGAGGTCTTGGCTGGGTCAGTATCCAAAAGTTCAGGTGATTCACCCAAAGCTCATTTGGATGATTAAATCAGTTATGCTCAAATGGAAATCTTGAGGAAACAAGCTTTCTCATGCTTGTTCTTTCAGTGATTATTCCCAGCTAGAAGCAGATATTTAAATCCTCAAATCTTTACATTAGCTGATATTAGAGGTGCTTTTGCACAGGAAAATAGTCTACAAGGGCATTAAGCTTTGGCCTAGAAAAGTGAACAAATGAACTTTAAAGGCTTTAGTTTAAGTACTCTGACCTCTGGAGACAGTTAGGTGTAGTTTTTGTTTGAGTTCAAGGTGATGATTTATACTGGATTTTAGATTGCTTGAACCTGTATATCCACATCCTCAATTTTGATTTTTTTTAAACCAGTATACCAGAACCCACTTCAGAAATTGTAATTTAATTCTTAATTTAATGAAAGCTCAGAAGTCTTTCACCTGCATTGCAGCACATGAGTTTCAATGCTGTGGCTGCACAAGAGGTCTACTCAGATGGTATTGGGTGACCTGAGGTGTGTGAAGTGATGCCACATGATGTGCATTTTGCTGATTACAATCAGCTATAGAGGGGAAAAGAAATAAAAAGCAAACCCTAAACTTCACATTCCTTTAGCTGTTACCACTTGCTAGACAATGAACATTGTCTTGGCAGGCTTTTTGCTCTGCACTGCTGACTTTTACACCTGCCTTATTAAAGTTTGGCAGCTCATTCTTGTTACCTACTGGAATAGCCTTCTGCTCAGAGGACCTTCCCCTGATCCTGTAGTGGCATGGCTGCTCTGCCTGCTGAGGGTTTCCCTGCCAGAGCTTCCAGCAATAAGGGCTTTCCTGGTCTGGCACCTTGAGAAAGGAGCCAAGCAACAGTCTCAGCTTAGACAAAAGGCAAACTCGACCTACTATTTATGTAGTTACTTAAACATGATTTAACCTAAATAATGCACACTGTGACTTGGCCAGGGGAGAGGGGGGAAGGGGAGAAGAGAATTTTTTTTTCTAATGAGCCAGGAGACAGCAAAATTAATTACATCTGAAGGACAGATAACAGACAGCAAACTGTCTACAGTACAGAGAAACAAAATACTGATGTGAACAATTAAAGCGTCCACGTGACGGAAGGGTCAGCGATTTCTCATACAGCGGGTGGCTAGGCATGGCACCAAGATGGATGCTGGGCTGAGTGGCTGCTGATGGGGAGGCCAGGCAGGTGCAGGGTTTCAGGATCTTTCACTATCAAAGTTGAGCAGGAGCTTCTTAGACTGACAGATTGTGCTCTGGGCATTATTTCCAGTACAAGTGCTTTTGACAGTGGAACCGTTAGCTACTAATCTCAACATGCAAGACAGGGCGGAGAGTGGCCAAGGTGGGAGAAAAAGAGCAAATGCTCTGTGGGCAATTAGATACCTGCCTCAGGATGCTGCTGGCTGTGCAGAGTAGAGCCAAGATGATGCAGGAATTCCTTCCTCGGTGGTTTGGGGTTTTTTTGGGGTTTTTTTTTTGGTTTTTTTTTTTTTTTAAGGTGTTAATTTTCATCATCATGTTCCAGATGTAGAAGTGCAAATTCTAGCTGCTGATATACCAAATTCTTCAAGGAACATGGTCAGTTTGCACCCTCTCTGTTTCCCCACCCTCAAGATTGCAAAATTGGAGTCTGGCGTAAGTTATTCCCCCCTATCCCTTTCATCCTCTCTGCCAGCCCAGCCCTCAGTCAGCCCTTGGCTATAAAGATTTGAAGGTAAAGGCCAATGGATTAGCCTAGGAAAGGGCCAAAGGTTAAATGAGCAGGGCTAGCAGCATGCAAAGGGCTACGATTGAAATATTTGCTTAATGCTGACAGGCAGCAGAATAGAGGCAGACAAGTGGCAAATTCCTGTTTTCTCCTCTAATTGAGAAAATATTTTGAGTGGTATTCAGGCAGCCTGCAAATCAAGACTCTGGGAAAGTCAGGCAGATGGGGAGGGGAAGGCGGGGACAATTCAGTGGAAACACCATTCCCACTAAACGTGTTTCCAAACATTTTGCACTTAACTACTGGAAGTCCCTGGAGCCTGATCCTTACATTTTGCTTGGTCATTTTCCCATGCAACTGCAGCATCAAAATAATCCTCCTGTGATTTCAAAATGTCTCCAGGCAGAACTGATCCATTCTTCATGTTTTCTTGAGGCCATAGAAGTCTTTCTTTGCAAGTCTAGCTTCTTGCATGGAGGTGCTATCACAAAAAATCTGGGTGTTAATGAGGATCCAGCTATCATCTGCTGGTCAGGAGGGGAATGACTTGTTTCAGTGCATGACATGGATGAGATTTGATGGTGTGTCAATAAAACATGACAACTACTCAACCCTTGAGTACATCCACTTGTAGTGTGGATAATACTCAGCTGCATTTCAAGCCTGACTGGCGCTCCATCACAGCCATCACAATCATTGTGAAAGTGAAGAGAGAGAAATTGGGTTTGTCTGGTGCATCTCAGGTCAGCTGCACAGGGTTCTGTCCTGACCTTGTCCTCCCTGGCTTGCTCGTGGTCACAAGTGGAGGGCTCTGTTGGTGCCTGGAAGAAGGAAATACCACCCTGGTGTGACAAAAAGCACTTAGATGGCCTTTCATACCCTGCCATCTTCCTCTAAGGGGTGACTTAATTCCACACATTTTCTCTGCCCTAAGGCTTCTGGCTTCCCCTTCTCCAAATGCTCCTTCTACAACTGGTAATGTACTGAGGTGGTTTCAATTAACATAATTTCCTTCTTTCATAGAAATCTGTGGTTAATTAAAGAGACAGGAAGAAGGAGAAGAAAGACTTAAAACCAAGCAGATCCTTGAGCCAAAAAGCAGCACAAGGACCAGTGGAGTTTACATTCATTTCTGGATGCTTATATCATAAAACTTGGAGACTGACTTGTAAAACGTTTTCTGGAGAATGCCATAGCTGCAGTGGAGAAAGGCTTTGGCAGGAGTGTGTCCTATTAGTGGCTAGCAAGTTTTGGGCCCTCAGAGTCTTATGTGCTCCTTAGAGATATCCAAGAGGCATATTTTTATAGTCAGTGAGTTTGATTAAAGCTTCAGTTTTCTTCAGCAGGTCCAAAACTTTGGTGATAAGCACAGAGAACTGGCCTTGCTTTTTGTGGGTCATCTTGAAGTGAGTCATGATGTGGTCAATCTGGACTCCAATCTGGGCTTACCTTACAGCAGTCCCTTGAAAGTGGGTGACAGAGTTTGGGGTAATACTCCTGCTCCTGGAGCAAAGCAAGGGACAGATTTTTTACCTGCTGTGTGTCATGCAACAGCTGCTGTACTGGTTGCTCACTACTGCAGCTTTCTCCCTTGCTTCAGACCTGCTTCATTACGCAATGGGAACAGGCAGCACAGTTACTGTCTTACAGTGGGGGAAGACAGGGCACTAAAGGTGCCTCTCTTTGCATTGTGCTGGGTATCAGTGTGAGCTGAAAGTGAAGCCCCCAGCTTCATTGGTGGTCACCAAACCATTCTATTGCTTTTAAATCACAGGTCTGTCTTGACCTTCCTGTACCCTCCCCAGTCTCTGCCTGGGCTGCACAAGTGAGAACAAAGTGACACTTGTTTGCCTTACTCATCCAAAGAGCTCACTCAAGCAGGTGATTGTCTTGCCTCCTTTCCAGTCCCAAAATAAAGTTGAAAATGTTGTCCTGGGATGGAAAACATCCTGTGTATTGCTTCAAGATTGGATTTTTGCTTTCTGAGTGCAAGTGGTGTTTTAGGATACAGGCAATAATTTCCAGGTGCTGAAATTAAGATAAATATGTGAACACTTGTCCTCTGTGCTCCTCACAGGGCAGGGAGCAAGAGAACTTTAATGGCTAGCTGCAGTCCTTAAAGACCTGATCCTTCATTTGTAATCCTGCCAGAGAAAAATGGGGCAAGAGGATGACAAGTCAATCAAAATCAGTTAAAATCTGCTCATTGTTTATTTAACTGGGGAATGTCAAGAGGCCAGCAGATCTGAGACCAACACGAAACTGTCTTGCAGCAAAGACCATGGTTCTCAGCCATGAACCCCTGTTCACCTCCAAAAAGGAATTTTCTTCCTGCTGTGTTCAGCAAGAAAGTTTTGGGTTTATTTGATCATGAATATTTTCAGCAGATGTGCTGCATGATATTTATATGAGGGTTGGGGCTTAAACTCCCTAGAAGTTTGAACCTCAAAATATAGGGGCATCCAGTTTGCAAGCCCAGGAATCGGAAACATGGACTTGGGGCTTAAAAATATCAAGCCATTAAACTTCCTTTCTTTCAGTCTCCGTCTCTGCAAATAATGGATATACCAACAAACACCATATTCTATAATAAAGAAAGTAGTTCCCAAGGTTGGCAAAGCATTTTGGCAAAGTTTAGTTGTATCTAAACTTTGTTTCATTTCACTTGCCCTGCTCTGGTTTCTAGTCAAAATAAGAGAAATACAAAAGGATCTTGAGTCAGCAACTGGTTTTTGTTTGAAATTGAAGACTCAAACATAAAGAAGGAGAAATGAGACAGGAAATACTAAATTAAAATAAGAAGAGTCTTGAAGAAGCCTAAGAGAAATGGAAATTAAGGTGGCTTCAGCTATAACGATCAGCTATAACGATCTGAAGGTTGAGCTCACCCTGGTGAGCGAAATTATAGTTTTTCATGTAACAAGAAGAGCTTCCCTCAAGGAACTGCCAAGTCTGATAATTTCTAAAGTTTTAGTTTCTAAAATAATACCCATAGTATCATCTTCTTTTAGTACAGGATTTTAATTGTGGGTTGGGTTTTTTTGGGGGGGGTTTCTTTGTGTTTTTTATTGTTTTGTTTTTTTGTTTTGTTGTTGTTGTTTTCACGGAGAGCCAGACTGCTTTGGATATCAGTTTTCAGGGGAAACTAAGGCTCCCAGCTGTAATCTGAATTGTTACAGGTTATTCATACATAACTTTGCTATCCCAAAAAGCTAGAATTTCACAGTTTTCAGGTTAATACTCCATCCTCCAGGCCATGATGTTTCTCCAGAGTTGTCTACGCAGTTGCTCAGGATTTTATGTTGAGAAGAACCAGCTTCTGGCCAGAAGTTTAGAAATTTGCCCGTTTCATAAAGCAATTGTTTTTCCTCCTCTTTCCATGTGGTTTCTGGTTCACAGCAGCTCATTTCTCTGAAAGAGGTTAAAAGAGCATCCTGCCAGCCCCATGACAGAGTTTAAGCAAAGTGACCAAAACCAAGTCTGGGTAAATGTCTTGTTTGGGTGTTTGTAATCTGACTCAGCAGCCCAGACCTTGATTTTTATCTTCTCAAATGAGTGAGTGGGAGGGATGGGTGATAACAGTTCAAAGCAGTTCAGTTCCTAGCATCTGGGGATGAAAGGACGGATGGTATTTTACAGCAAGGGATATCAAGATTGTAATGTTATTAATTCAGTTGCTTACCCTATTGATTTGACCAGGATAGCATCTCAGTTTGTTCCATGGGACACTGCTTATTTGGAATATTTTAGGAATTTTAGATACACTTTGTCCTTCCTGCACTGGCTTGACTTACACTTCAGGCAAATGCGATGAGAGAGTTTATATGTGAGTGTCACATATTAAAAAGATGGTGAAGTGACATTGGTGGTAGTTAATGAAAAGAAAGTTGGTAAAGTTTGATAAGCTTGCTTGGAAAGATCTCTCTCAAACTTCAAGATGAAAATTGTCCTTGCCTTGTCCAAAAATGTAATTCTTCTGTCGAAGATGAAAATACACAGAAATTGGAACGTACTTCAGGCTTTAGGTGTCCACAGAAAAAAAACTTTTGCATTTGCCTTCATGGAATTTAAATCAAAATAAACATACTGGGTTTTTTTGGCCACATGTGGGTAGATAGGAGACATCATTTGGCTTGTTGACTTTTTTTTTTCTTTTTTCTTTTTTTTTTTCCTAACTAACATTATTATTAAGCCAAGTCTAAACTGAAGATTTGTAAGTGTTCAATTTTCTCTTCTGTTTTGATTGAGGCCTTTGAAACTCCAGACAGCCCGTGAAGGAGGCTGGCTCCAGCAGGCAGGAGTTGTGGTCACTGCTGCACTGCCCTGGCCTGGCTGATCCACCTGGGCTGCCGCCAGCCTCTGCTGGGAATTAAGAAGCTTTGTGGTCGTGCTTTTTCTCCTCACTCTCACCACTGACTTGCCTATTACCACTCTGATTCCTGTAATTTTAGATCCAGCTTTTGCAGCAGTATAAAAGCATAGGTTTAGGTCCAGTCTTAAGCAGTGGGTTTAGCAGCCCAGTATGATTCAAAGTCTTACTAGTTAAGTTTTGTTTTGTTTTGTTTTGTTTTTTCCAACACAGATGCTGAGAGAGCTGATACAGGGAGTTGTAGAAGGCAGATGGCCTTAAAATACTCCTAAGGGTGAGAACCTAATGAGAAACATCAGCTAAGACAAGTATTGTGGCCTTGCACCAATACCCATTTGCTTTGTGACTAGGAGATGTAGGACTCTTAGAACTGAGGGGCTCAGATATGAAGGCTGCTCTCACAGCTTTGACTCTTCATGCTAGTGGTGTGGTTGGACTTCATTTGCCAATGGTGGCTACATGGCACAGTAGTAGTGTTCCTTTCTTGCCAGAATATGGTTAGGCATGATAGACACCAAGGAAGCTCCTCTTTAAAGGTAACAAAGTTGACTCATTGGCCTTTGTGACACCAAGGTATGCAAACACAATCACTTGAATTTCACTGCTAGTGTTCCTGTACCTCCTGGATGTTGAATTACCCGCATCTTGATGGATCCAGACTGGATTACTCTAATATCTGGATAGGAGAGCTTCTGAAGGCCCTAAGCTCCACTAGCATAAATCAAGAAGTCATCATTGTACAGCTCTGCTGTGCTAGATTAGAGAGGATCCTAATATTTGTTTGAAAAAAACTTCCCTCAGGCCCATTGGAGAAGTCGTATAATGAACATATGTCTTACCTGTAAATATAGGAAAAGAAGGGAAAGAATACTAGAGGGTTAAAGGGGTTTTACAAATACAAAAAACTCACAGAAGGAAAGCAAGTCAAAGACCCCAAAATTTCTCAGCATCACACCAATAGCAGTTTTGAGGAGACAGCACATTCCTTTAGCCCACCATGCTTATGTATCTTGGAACCTCACTGTGACATGTGAGTGGAAATGGGAAAGGATGCATTTCTTGAGTGGCATAGTACTTAAAAGCTGCAGTCAGAGATGTGAAAAACTGTACCTGCTGCTCCTTGACTTGCTCCAGATGCCATCCTGAAAGCAGGACTGTTGAGGGTTCTCTAGGGGCTGATGGAGACCATCCTCATTCTCTTCACAGAATGGATTAGTTGGTTTTGTGGGATACTGAGACCCCAGGGCTATACGCTATGTTCAGAAGCTAGCTTGGATGTCATTAGCTCAGTGCTGGTCACTCCTGGCTTCCATATCTCAAAACAAAAACCACAAAAAAGTCTCAACCCACCCTCCCTTTTCAGTTTTCCATACTGCACAGTCTTGCCATTGATTTTATTGCAGTTCATTGTTAACCCTGAGAAGAGAAACCTGATTTTATGGTATATTGAACAGATTGCATTCAACAGCGTTCTTCTTTCTTTCTGTAGATTTATGTAAGGTGATCTTTATCAAGTCCCCTTTCATTTCAAGGAAAATCCAAACGGAGGAATCAAATTGACTGCTGGCTCTATGTGCTCTCCTATTCTCTGGAACATCTTCCCATTGTAGTAACATCGGATGTAAAATCTGAGGAACCTGACCCAGCAGGTGCCAACTCTTGGGAATACAAATCATAGAATTATAGAATCATAGAATCATAGAATGGTAAGGTTGGAAGTNTCATCTATGGAAAATACCTTTGTTGCAACACTGCTGTGTAGCAGTTAGGTTGAGGGTAATGGACAGACTGCAGTCAGATAGGAGGGAATGACTCCATGGGAGTGCCATATAGTGAATTTACAAACTATGTGTGGAGCGTGGGTGGGCTAGTTAGCCAAAATTCATAGCAGAGTTAGTCTTTCTGCAGATGACTTCTCTCTGGCTGTCGTTGCCTGTTGTATTAGTTTCCAAAGTTGGAGGCTCCTCTGCATAGTCACTGCAGCATCATTGATGTGAGAACTGCTGCAATGTTTCCGTTTTAGGTTGACTACTGGTTTTGGTTTCCACTGTCAGAAAGTATTTTGCATTCATAAAGCATTTCTTTCTTTCCAAAGGCTACAAGTGGGCTGTTCAGATGGGGAGTCATTCTGTAGTACTAGGGATACCAAGTTTGACTGATGGAAAAATCAGCACATCATTTGCTTTGGGGCACCCATTACTGTGCTCTGTGTGTTACCTACCTACATGTGAAGATACAAGTGCAGAGGATTGGACAACCTAAGGAAAAAACCAGTCATTTTGCTCAGAGGTTGCAAAAAAAGGAATGATCACGTGCAAAAACATTCAACCTGCTCAATCTTGTTGTATTGTAAAGCTGGGCTGCACCGGGAGAACATAAGCTTCATCTCTTGTCTGTGTTTGTGAAGGACTCAGGTGTAGGCACATAGCTTATGAAAGAGCTTATTCCCTAATGGTCTGTACTGCAACACCTTTCCTTCTGGAAAGCATCTGGGGCTTCTCTGTGCCTGCATGCAAACCCTGCTGCCCTGGAAAAGGGGGTCTGCTTTTCCTGCCCAGTCACTTCTCCCCACAGGGTCTTCCTCACCATAATCTCATGGGGCTGTGATGGTAATTATCATTGTCTTATGGTTCAGCAGAGTCTGCTTTGAGATGAACCAACCATATGGCTTTTGATACCTATCTCAGTGCAAGGCACATGTTTTTGTGCACATGCTTCTGTGCTACCTGCAGTATGCACTCTGCAGACTAACATGAGATGAATTCTGCTTTCTTTTCTTGAAGGTAAATAAATGCAAACCTAGATAGGAGGACTGGAATGCAATTAAATTCCTATCAGTGCACGCACCAGCCTTTGTACATGCATGTCATGTCTCATTGCAATTAAAAAGAAGAAGCAGTAAAAAGTGTTGAAAAAGCAGTTTTCTAAACTCCTTTCCATTCTGCTGTGTAAATGGCTTAGTAGATGTTTTTTTAAGAAAACTATTTTTCAAGTTAATGTTTTTGTTGTTTTTTTTTTTTTAAATAATCTCGACATGTTCATTTCAGCTTGAAAAACAAACATAACTCCTGTTATTCCCACAGTGTGCTCCCAGAATTTCGCCTCACACTGGCACAAATATTCAGTAAGGGTAAGCAATGCAGTTTCTTGACCTGCTCACATTTTTTTTTCTTTCTTAAAGAAAAAAAAAAACAACCCAGAAATGAACAGTCTCTGCACTCAGCATCTTGCAGGGCTGAAAACCTTTCTTAGTTTAGTGCTCTGAAGAGTCTGAGAGATTTTCTCCAATGCAGTTCAGAACATGAGGATTTCCATTTACTTCTTCTAGATGACGGTTTCTTGGTGAGAAGTTCCTTGCTGAAGCGTAGTGCCTCCTTGCCAGGGGAGAACTACATAAGCTGATCTCTCTGGGCAGGTTAAATAAACAGGACTGTGTTTGGGTTAATTGTCACTGGTTCTGCTGCTCTCTGTTACTGATCTATCTGGGATCCTAGCCAAGAAGCAGATGTGAGAGACAGCATCATCACCTCCCTCCTTGTCCTCGTTGTGTCTAGCCTTATCCTTCTTCTTCTCCCCCTGCCCCTATTCTTTTTTTTTTCCTTCCCTTTGGCTGAGCAAATAAGCCAGATGGCAGTGAGGGGAACAGACAACAAGTGAGCCATGGCATATGGGCAGCCTGTTTAATTTCAACTCCTGTTGGGAAGTAGCTTGCAGGGAGATAAGTTACAAAAGCAGAAGAGGAGGAGGAGTGTATGTTCAATGGGAGGAGCAAGAGGAAGAAGAGACCCTTTTTGGGATGAAGTATCCAGATGAGGGCCTCCAGGGATGTGTGGAACAGGAATCTTGGCCATATTCCTGGCTTAAACCAGTAAATTATCTGTGTGCATGTTAGTCTGCTGCACATGGGAGGGAAAATGGAGATGTCTGTCCTCAAGCAAGGACGAGGATGTCTGTGATTTCCACCTTCCCTATCATTCTCCAGGCTAGCTTCAGCCAGTCTTAGGGGCTGGGATGTGGAGACATTTGTTCATCTGAAAAAGTGTAGTCATGTTGCCTAAGATGATTTTTATCTGTGCATATGATTGTGTATGTTTTGTTCATTTTTACTATGGTTACCAGTGTTAGATAACTCACTGCAAAGTTCTTTGAAGCAAAAGGCATAACTTCTAAAGTTCTGTTGCAAAGCTAAGTAAAAGGTTGTCACAAAATAAAATTTATGGTATCTTAGTAGTAATGCAATTTATAGTTATTCCCTCCCTTTTGTTGTTTATTTTTCTCTCTTTCATTTTTGTATGTATATTTGTTTGTCTGTTTTGATGCAGTATGCTATCTATTCACCTTATTCATGCATTTTGAATTTTGCTGACTAAGACCAAAACGGGTCTTGCCTTGACTGCATATCAATGATTTTGAAAGAAAATTAGAGTTAATCGCACTAAATAATATGTATCTCAGGCTTCCTGGCTTCATTTTGATGAACTCAGACTTTGGGAGGCTATGAGAACGAGAAGATGTACTTTTCTTACATTTTATAAATATGTTGATTTGGCTCCAGAAATTCATTGAAATGTAGTTAAGAACTTGAGAACTCAAACTGATGCTCAGTTTGATGTGGGGAAACCTAGTACAGGATCTCATTTCCTTCACCCCAGTTTGCAAAAATACAAACCAAACCAAAACAAAACCAAAAAACTCATGCTAACATGATCTAAGTTTTTTCTCTTTGCTCCTCTCTGATGGAAACAAGCATGGAATACTACTACTGTTATCACCTCTGGGGACCATTTGAAAGTCTGTGAATATTATCAGCACCCTGAGTGGTGAAGTGAGACTCTATCTCGTTGTGCTCATGGATGGAATTCAGCTGTGAGCTCCATGTTTGTGCTTAGCAGAGTGGGAAAACTCTACAAATGAATTAGCTCTGGAAATCTTGAGCCCTTTTGGCAAGATACATATGATCCTAGACCATGGTTGCATTCTGTGCCTGTGCAAATAACTTTTTATCCAACATTAATTCTGCAGAGTTTTTATTCACCAGAGAGTCTGCGGCAAAATGATTATGCACTGCTGGCTTGGTGAAGCAGAATTTTAACGTACAGCTCAGGCATTCCTCTACTGATTAGCTTTAACATGAAATAGAAACACAACCCTGTGATTTATTGGTGAAATATTTAAGATAGATTGTTAAATTATTCAAACAGTAGAGTTTAAAGCAGGTAAGCAATCAAAAAAAAAAAAAATTTAAAACAGGGAAAAAAAAAAAAAAAAAAAAAAAAAAAAAGGCAGCTCATTCAAATAAGAGCTCATTTTCCTGAATTTGAAAAATGTACATGTGGATACCCAAAACAAAATCATAGAATCATAGAATGGTAAGGTTGGAAGGGACCTCAAGAATCATCTAGTTCCAACCCCCTGCCATAGGCAGGGACACCTCCCACTAGTACAGGTTACTCAGGGCCTCGTCCAACCTGGCCTTGAACACCTCCTTTCAGTGCAAAAAATGAGATATTTTAAAAAGAAAGATGTCGATTTTGTTATACTCCCAGCAAACTTAACCCTTGAATCTATGTGATTGCTGCATACGCTGTTTCATCTGCAGCACTGGGAATTGTTCAAATCCTCTATCATTTCCTACCACTCATCTGTCATATCTTGGGCAGTCTTCCAGTCTGGCTGTAGTTTTCATTTTTCTGTGAATGCTAATTGAAGGCCTTTTTGTCTTACTGTTGATAAACCAGGCAAGGTCTTCGCTGGTCTTCTTGCCAGCAGATGGACTATCACCTCATTTGGACTTGCATGTAGACTTGATCTTCCATTCTACCTTTTGCTGGAAAAAAATCTTGCTTAATCTGCCGTACTTGTCTTTGCCCAGCTGCCCCCTGGCACCTCTATAATATTATCTTAAGGCAAAACTATCTTCTCAGAAGAGGAGATAGGGATCATGCTCATGGTCTATAAAGACTTCAGTGTGGCAGTGAAAGTGTTGAATGACAAAGTAAAAGATGAGTAAAGCACATAGTTTTTTGTGGAGTCTTATGCTAATTTCCCCAGCTTTTAAGAAAAAAATGTGTTGGAATTGTGGTGTCCTAAGGAAGATTTCTTGTTTGTAGTTTCTGCACACCTAAGCTTCTACAAATTTGAGAGAGGCTGCTAGCTCCCACAGCCCTATATGTTCTAAAAATAAAGATCAGTGTGACACTTTTAAAGCAAAGGTGATTGGACTTCGATACAGCTTCAGCAAAAACCTGTGGGAAACATGCATCAAAATTTGTAGACACCTTTAAAAATGCAGTCCTTTCTTTTTGTCTGCTCCCATTTCAGCATAAAAAAGAGTTTTTCAATTCTGACCTTCTCTAACAAGCATTCCATCTTGGGATGTGCAGATGAGAAGAAAGCTTGCAAGGTCTACATGCTTCAAACATGTCAGCTGAAAAAAAGACAAATAAAACAAGGAAATCCAAATAGTACTTTTGGAAATTATATTTATCTTTTTAATGTGTATGTGTCAATATTCTATTTCTCCACCTTCTTTCAAAGGGAAGCTGATGAAAAGGATTTGCTCGGTCTTTTTGTTGGTGTAGGGGGAAGGGTACCATTTGTGTGCAGTGCTACAAGGCAGATTCTGCAGGTGAAACTACCTGAATCCTACACAGAGGGAACAAATCCTAGGACCAAGACACCGGTTTTTTTGTGGGTTTTTTTCCCCCTCTTTGTGGGTTTGTTACACTGTGGGACCATCTCCTTTATGGTATGTAGGAGTGGGCAAGGGTTTCTGGAGCTATCAACTCCAATAGCAGCAGCAATTGTATAATGTCTCAGCCTTTTGTAACACATTTTTTCTGTGTGTGAGATATAAGTATAACCAGGAGGGAAGGGGATGCGAAACGTTTGGCTTGTTAGGTTTTTTGGGATTTTTTAGGGGGGTTGTGTGGGTTTGTTTGTTTGTTTGTATGGGTTTGGTTTGGTTTGGTTTTGGTTGGATGATTTTATTGTTTGTGGTGGGGTTTTTTTTTTTGTGTGTGTGTGTGTTTTGTTTTGTTTTGTGTGTGTGTGTGTGTGTTGTGTTTTATTTTTTTTCCCCCACTTGGAAAAAGCCTCTCTGAGTTCCTTTCTTGCTTTTCGGGTCCGGGGAAGAGAGAGAGTGTGCATATGTGCGAGGGCGTGCACGCGTCTGTGCGCATACAGTCGCTCAAGTGGGAAAAAACCCCGTTTGTGGTTCACACAGGAGGAATTTCTGATGGAGACAACAGTGCTAAGCAGAAAGACACATCCTGATCTCTAGCAAGTGAAGGGCATGCTCGCGCGCACATGCACACACACAGACTCTCCAGGCGCTCTGCATAATACGTGCAAAGCACTGCCCTTTAATGAACGTAACCTATGGCGGCTGGGATGCAGCCGGCCAGACCTCACCGTTAATAAACTGGGAACATTCTTCTTCTTTTTAGTCGCTTTCAATGCCAGCCCTGTGGTTCGATCTCCCTTGAATGCTGCTCCCCCTCATTTGGGGCTCCAATTCTGAGAAGATTTGGTGCATTGTTTGAGGTCGCAGGATGTCGGATTGATTTCGAAGCTTTTGTATTGACTCTGGGCTCCTGAATGAAGCTGTCATGTGTGTCTGTGGTTGGCTAGCAGGCTGTCCGGCTGCAAGCTGTGCCTTCCTTTGTTGTTTAGGCCTCATTGAGCTGAGGGAAGAGGCTCATTTCAGGGTGATTTACCACCACCCAAACACCAGCTGTCTGTTGTACTGCTGCTTGCCTCCACCTTGGATTCAGTTCTCATTTCCCTTCTTTTTCCTCCTTCTCATCTCTTACTCTTAACACTGTAGGCATTTGAGCACCAGTTCCTTAAGACACGTGGATCACCCTGACAGAACAGGGTAAAACTGTATGCACTATTCATCCCAGCTTCATTTGTGCACTTGTGGGGATTGTGGGTTTTTTTTTTTTTGTTTGTTTTTTTTTACAGTTGACTGTTGCAGTCCTTTGCACCTGTTTTCTTGGTGAAAAATTGAAATATATCCCTAGGGAAAAAAAAACAACAAACCTGTGATGATCCTTTTGAGTTGTTACTAAGTAGCTCATAGTGAAAAACAATAATTATTTTATAAAAAAAATATTAAGCTTAATGGCAAGTCAGCTGACCAAATTGCACAGCCTGCCTGGTGGAGGATGTCAGGGAAGCTAGCTGCAAATGTGCTCCTCTAGTCCTGGAAATGCTGGGATCTATGGATAGATGGAAAAGGAGTCAGAGAAAGATGACATTGTCTCCCTACATATTTGTCATTCCTGAGCAGGCAAGATCACTGTGTTTATGTGGGTATTACGCTGGAGAGCTATTTTGGTGGTGTAAGACAGAAGACGAAGAAAAGAGAAGAGTGCAAAGCATTGCTCAGCTTAGCTTCACAAAGCTGTTTCAGAAAAGTACTTCTCTGTGAAAAACCAGGCTGCTTCAGCAGCTAAAATACTAATAAAAGTGTTGGGAAGGCCACACTGTGGGCTGTTCTCTTCTCTAGGTTGCCATGGGCCAAGACCCTTTCTGCACCTCATGTTTTCAGTTGTTGTTGGGGGGCATTTTCAGGGTTTTGCAAGGCAGAAAAGATGAAGAGGATGTGAACAGCTGAAAGCTAGGGCCAGATTCAACCAATGAGCATTTCTAGGGGGGCGGGGGGGCAGGCAGAGATGGGTTGCAGCAGTTTCTTGCAGGTAAGACTACTGTCAGGATTTTTGATGGCTGTTGCTCTAAACCGAGGAAGGCTAATGGGAACTCGGAGCCCAGCTCAGAGTCCAGCTGGACCTGCCATTAGTTGCAAGGTGTATGGCATAGTGCTGCTAATACAAGCAGACCTTCCAGCCAATCTTTCCAGCCACAGACTTAGGAGAGGGAGGAGGAAGGCAGGATCCTCCAGTTAATCCCAACCAAGTCCTCTGGAGCACAGTGCCTGGCAGCTCCATGGAGACCCATTGATGCCATGTGTGTCACATCTGACTCCTTCAGGTAAGGCTGGTAGCTCTATGTGGGACTGTGGCAGGCAGCACCAGTGCTCACTGTTGCCTCCAGGGCTGCCCTGGCAGCCATGATTTGTATGTGCCCCTGTGCCTCCCCCCTAGAATCACTGGTGTGAAGCAAGATGTGACAAGCCCTCACTGTCTTCTAGGTGACTCATTTTGGTGTTTCTCTACCATGGGCTGTTAAAACTGTCAACTGATCATCTCCTGTCATCCGTGCAGTGACATAATTAAGCCTGTTACTATTTTTTTTCTTCTTCTTCTGCAAACTTTGGCCAACTGCTGGAGCCTGTGATGCAGCAAGGAGAGTGAAGCCAGGGAAATTCCCTGTAAGAAGTGAGATAGTGGGGCATATGGCCTTCACACTTAAGTGCTTGCCAAGGAGCCCTCTTAGTCTTTGCCTTCGGAAGGAGGATGCCTGATGATGGGCAGGAGCCAGAAAAGGCAAAACAAGCTCCTCCATTGAAAATTGTTGTGCTTTCCTGATTCTGACCAAGAGCATTGCATCAAAACCAGCCAGCACTGGATCATTTAGTCTGAGCTTTCAAGATCACCATGCTCCTCCCTGATCCTGTTATTAAAAATCCAAGAAGCATGGAAGTGATGCTCCGTAAATTAAGACCAAACTTCTATAGTATTCACTGAGATGAGGCTCCTCACACTGCAGTGTTCTCATCTCCGTCCTCTGTGAACATCAGGCACTGCTGGAAGAGGAGGAGATATATTAGGAGGCAATAGCCACAGCAGGATAGCCTCAAGGAGGAGTTTTAATTTCTTAATGAACTGCTTGGGCTCTCAAAACTGTAGTGCAACATACAGATAAACAAACAAAAACTCACTGACCCTTAACACTCTGGAGGACTCTGTTTAAGACTGCTGAATAAAAGCCTAAGTTCTGTATGCATGTTTAATGTAACACAAGGCATGCGCTGCAGAAAAGTGTGCTTTCTTCTGAACTGGCTCCAGACAGAAGCATCCAGACAGAAGCCCCTTTTCCCATCCCCACTGAACTGTTTGGTGTGTGTGAGGAAACCCCTGAATGACAAGGCTTCCATCTGCTCTTGAATGGAGTTGCGACTGGCTGCAAATGTTGTCCATATGCTTCCCCCCCTCCCCCCCTTTTTTTTTTCCCCTAATGTTAGACACCTATCCCCAAACTAAGCATCTGCTCATAATAAACTTTCCTTAAAAAAAGGTGGAGGTAGTACTTAATTCAGGCAATGCATACTGTAAGAGAATCATCTGCAGTTAGAAAAGGAAATTATTCAATTAGAGCATTGCTTTCGTTTGCTATTTTAGGGAATGGAAGAGCCCCTGTGTTCCTATATTGTCATGGGAAAAGAAAAACTACAAGTGTTGGTTTCATATTCATAGAATCATAGAACCATAGAACAGTATGGGCTAGAAGGGACCTTTAATGGTCATTTGGTCCAATGTCTCTGCTATGAGCAGGGACATCTTTAACTAGAGTAAGCTGCTCAGAGCCTCATCCAACCTGACCTTGAATGTTTCCAGAGATGGGGTACTTACCACTTCTATAGGCAACCTGTGCCAGTGCTTCATCACTCTCACAGCAAAAAAAAAAAAAAAAAAAATCTACCTTATCTAGCTTACATCTACCCTCTTCTTGTTTGAAAACATTACATCTTGTCCTGTTGAAATAAGCCTTGCAAAAAAAACATTCCCCATCTTTCTCATAGATCCTCTTTTAGTACTGAAAGGCTTCAACAAGATCTTCCCAGAGCTTTCTCTTCTCTCTGATCATTTTGTGGCCTCCTCTGAATCTACTCCAAGAAATCCATGGGTTTTTTTTATGCTGAGGACCCCAGAGATGAGTCTCAGCAAGCATGGAATAGAAGGGCAGAATCGCCTCCCTTAATCTACTGGCCATGATGCTTTAGATGCAGCCCAGGCTGTGGTTGACCTTCTGGACTCACACTGAAGGTTAATGTTGAACTTTTCATCTACCAGTAGTCCAGGTTCTTGGCAGGGTTGCTCTCAATTCTGTCATTCCCCAGATACTGATCCTGAGGATTGTCCCAGACCAAGGGTAGGACATTACACTTGGCCTCATTGAACCTCATGAGATGGCCTCTCTGATCTTTATTTTCCAGGTGAGTATAAATAGCATTTTTCATTTTTCCTCTGTTAAATAAAAGTGGTGATACTTCCAGCTGAACAGAAGAACATGGCCATGGTTTGTCATGAGTTCATGGTTTGCATGACGTTATGTCCTGGAAGCCAGAGAGGGGTCTAAAAATGGGAGCTTTTCCTTGGTTTGTGGTGTAAAAAGAGCTGGATTATGTTTTTCATCATAACGATTTCCCAGCAAATGCTGGGACAAGTTGACCATTAGTAAGTCATGCTTCTTAAACACAGATGTATGTTGACTTCATAGATATATATATATATAGAGAGAGATCCTGTCTGTCCATACACTGTGGAGTGTCTAGAAAGTTTGTTTGGTTAAACAGGCAAGTCCCTCCTTGTGCCTCAGTTTCCAATCTCTAACATAAAACTTTGATAAAATCATTAAATTATTGGGACAACAGCAAAACATTCATTAAAAATTATTGGGACAACAACAGCACAGTATTAGTGGGACAACAGCAAAATATTTTTAATATATGGGAGTAATGGTGAGAGTGTGCCATTTGAAAGTAGTCCTCTGAAAACCTGGAAGTTTGACAGCTTGCAATCAACAGCCCAAACACTGGGCATTAGGTTATGTATCAGGTGTAGGTTCAGCCTTTTCAGCCTCTTTTCTTCTCCGGAATCTTTCCAGGAGAAAGGAGTCAAGGTTATTTTTGTACGTTATCTGACCTTATCTGGGACTTGTGAGATTCTGGGAGCACCAAGTAACACACCTAATAGACTACAGGCTCTTCCAAGGTGACCAGAAGTTTTTCTGCCTGTTAGTAGTTCCTGCTCTACCAACGGGCATTTCCCTGCTGTGCCCTGACATTGAGCAATGGCTGCAATTCTTTTTAATTGTGTCCCTTGCCTTCCTCATCATTTGGTGTAGAGTGCTTCTATATGAGTTCATCCATCTGAAATCTAGTGACTCTCTATGGTTGTGCATGAGGAGATTCTCCTTCTGTTGCTGAGCAGATGCTGAGAATGTTTATTTTGCAACTGTAGATAGCAGAAGTATGGAAAAAAGCGATATCATTGTGTATATGTCTGTAAGAAAGGAAATAATGACAATGCATTTTTGGGATCTCACTTGGCTGTATTAATGTTTGAACTCAAGGATCATTTTGACCAAATGTGGAATCACAGATTCTTTCTGCTCTGATTATTTGTTGAGATGTCCAGGTCTCAAAAACTCCAAAAATGCTTTGGTGAATAACCAAAGTGACTTAAGTAATCCCTGAAAAGAGAACCACATTAACATGTGTGGGACCTTGCTACTCAGGTCATGCTTAGTTATTTGTATTGGATTGTCAAGGAAAAGAAGATGTTTGAGCTCCCAAACCTGTTTTTAGGCAAAGGAAGCGCTAGGTGACCCTATTTATTTTTAAACTCTCCATTGGCCCCAGCATGTTCCTGATGCTGCAGATTCTGTGCCACCAAGTGTTGGGTGAGAGTGAACTATTGAATTCCTGGCAATGACTTGCCAGTATTTCGGTAGACCAGTTGTTCTAATGAGGGCAAGTCACACTTGTAGGCGTCATTTCACCAAATCTAACAACACTAGAAACAAGAAAACACTAACTTGCTAAGGGTGAACTGAAATGCTGGTGTATGTGTTTTGCCTCAAGTCACTCCAGTTTGGTGCTCTCTGACCATGATATATTTATTTCTGTTCATGTATGCATAATGAAGACATTGAATTAAAATAACCTATGTCTTTTTCAGCTTGTATTGCTATTGCATTTTTCCACAAACCTTATTTTCCTTCTGCCACTGTCTACATGACATCCCTGATGTTGTGACATTGGCCTTTGGGGAAGTCTTACTGGCGGTTTGGGAGCTGCTCCTCTGGAAAGATATCTCCCATCAATGCAGAATAAGTTCACAGGCTTCCCTAAAGCCTTTTCTTCTGCTACTGTTCATAAATACAACCCTCTAAATCTTCAGCAGACCAGATTGTGCTCATGTTTATCTTGTCTTATCTTTTATAGGGAAAAGTCATTGGAGATGCAAAACTGCTCATGAGCTGTGGATGCAGAAAAGGGAAAAATGCTCAAGTGAAAGATTCAGATCAGGTCAGTCAGTATGTACCTTAATTGATGGAAGTAAAAGACATACTAACTAACATCTGGTTGATTTAAGCTGTCCTGTTGCATATGAGGATTCCTGGATAGAGGCTTCTTGCCATGGCTGACAATGATACAATTTTAATGTTTCTGTATTTGTTATTTGTAGAATAATTGTAAAGCAAGATCAGGAATTCATTGCACTGGTTAATGCCTTAGCTTGACTTATTCCCATCTGGTTTATTAATTCGTGAGTTCTCTTTCTTTATAAAAATCCATGACAGGCAATGTCTTTTTTAAGGAAGATTGTACTTCCTTGCTAACTAAATACAAACGACCTTTGATCTCATACTGTGATGTCTTAGATGGGCAGCAGTTGCAGAGAAACATGACATTTATTGCATATTTTCGTTCTGAAGTTAGTCTATCACAATAATATTTGTTATTGAGGTTACTCATGATAGACGTGAAAAATTGTTCACAAATTGATGATCAGGTTTCAGTATTCATGATTTGGAATCAATGGGTCCTTATTCTAAAATTGGTCAAATTGAAGTTGGGACCGCTTCTAAGGTTCAGTAATTGCAAATGAGATGGGCTGTTCTGTGAATGATAGGCAGCAAGTAGTGTTTTTCCCTACCTTCTGTCATTTTGCACTTACTCAGACCATCTATCTCTGTCAAAATTTTGAATTATTATGTCCTTCCAGCTTTGTAGCTTAGCAGAAGTTTGAGTAAACAGATCATTTTTCTGAAGATAGAACACAATTTTGTTTGAGCAGAAATATTTATAAATACTGGGTCATTTCATGTTAAATTTGAAGAGTGAAACAACTGATCTCAAATATCAAATAACTTTCCTCTCTAATGTACTTTTTGAACAGTATGTGCCCAGGTATAGACCTGAAACGGATCCAAAGAGTGTCCACAAAGCTCCAGGAGTGCCTGATAATTTACTGATTGGAAAGGAGATGATTTCTCAAGAAGAAAAATGTTTTTAATTTTCAACAGAAATGGTCATCAAACTTAGTTAATAACAATGTCTCTGATACTTGTTTTGTTAGTGTCTGCGAAGATCTGAGAACAGATCTATCTATTATGTGGTGGGCTGTGTTGTGAGTAACGTTGGTCAAACTTCTACATGCCTTGTAGGAATTGAGTTTTTCACTAATGCTGGCTTTTACTTAATTAGTACTTTCAAACTAATGAATTCATTGTTGTGAGCTATACTTATCAGTTCACCATCAAGACAAGGATTTGTATTATTTTTCTTTAAAGAACAGCTTCCCATTCTCCCAAATTCAAGCTTAGTTTTCTCATGTTGAGACTCTAGCAAAGCAGGAGAAAATTAATTTAAAAATTAAACACTTTTACCAATATTAATCTTTTCCATTTTCATGTACCCTGGTTGAATCACTCTTGATTTACAACAGAACTAAAGCAGTGTCAGGTTGCATGTAGTAAAGATTGAAAATGAAATGGGAACATCTTGATTGCAGAGGTAACTTGATAGCTGCAAAACACTATCTGTAACAAACCCTGACTCTTGAACCTAAAGCTCATTGATGACAATACTTAAATTACCGAGTAGGCAATAGTTTTTAGAGGGGCATAAATAGTACCATTCTATTTTATGATTTCTGAGACAGTGAAAAATTGTTACTTGCATAAGGTTACATTTTGAAATCTAGTTTATGATGTCTAGTGATGACTTGACCATCTTGATAACACTTTTTTTTGTTGGGTAAATGCCCTGGGCTGTAATGCTCATTTGTAGTGGTCCTGGCAGGGTTCTGTCAGTGTTTTAGGAGACAGGAGGTGGATATGGAGGCAACTAGTACAGGAGGGTGGGTGGCAGTGTGGCACATTTGTCTGTGAATGCAAGACCTCCGCTCTGCTTATAAATTATCCCCCGGGCCTTGTAGATAAACACAGACTTCTATGGTGACATTGGCTGGGAAAGGCAAACACTTGCTAACGATCGTAGACTAATCCTTCAGGACACTAATTGCCAGAAGACCAAGGAAGCATTATTTTACAAACAGCTTGTTTTGCTTTGTGAAGGGGAAAAACACTGCACTGGATTTTGTTTTGTTTGCAGAACCTTATCCCCTCCTCTCACACCCTATGTCAGATTTTAAAGATTTACCTTCCATGTTCTTCTTGGGGACTTTTCATTATTTTTTTTCTTCTCTGGTCTTTCTTTGTGTTCTCCTGCAACGTCTTTGAGAAGTTGTGCGAGAAAGCAACGTAGTTTTTAAGTTCTGTAGTCTAGTTTTAAGTTCTGTAGTCTATCCCATTAACTATTTAAGTGTTTGGGACTAACTGGATTTTTGTGAATGGTGATGCTTTGCAAAGATTTTAATTATTTTCATTCTTTCAAATCAATTCTGAAACTTCCAACAAGTCCTGGATACGCTGCCCCACCAGTAAAAATTCCAAGCCGAACCAAGTCATAACCCCATTGCTGAGGATTTAGTTTACTGTCATTTCTCCAGTATGCTTCTAGAAGGGAAGACACCTTGATCTCTTTAGCCTCAGGATGCACCCTGAGACATGTTTCCATGAGTCTGGAATCTGAGGGCACCTGTGTACATAGTATTTTCTATGAGGCAAATCGCTAGTATATATATCCTGTCCCTATCACTGTGGAGGGCAGAAGTCCAAGCATGCTCCCATAGGGCTGGGATATCATAGTCACAAGAAACCCCACCTTCATGCTGGATTTTCACCAGAACAGGAGGAGAGACTAGTTATCTCTGTTGCGTGATCTTCCAGTTGAAATGAAACCCTACAAGATGAGGTGGAAGGATAACCAGTGCAATATAAAGTCCCCAAAAGCTTTGAAAACTCAGAAGGAAAGTTAGCTGTGTGCACTGAAGAACTAGAGTCCCATCCTCCCTGGATGGTCCTGACAAAGCTTTGAGCTAGTGAAGCAGGATGATTGTGAGAGTCCCAAAATAACCTCTTGACAACAAAACCTTTGTGTCCACTGCTGTCATTGGCACCACTGCCAGTTATCTGTGTGTTTTGTGGGAGCAAGATTAATCTGTGCTCCAAGGCTCAGAATCAAGTCTGCACTTTGAACATCCTGCTGTAATTGTGAATGTCATGTATGTTCTTCAGAGTGGTTGTTAGTTTTCCAGTAATTTATGCCTCCCCAAAATGTATTATACCATTGCTTATTATTTGAGGTTCACTGTTGCATAAGAATGGCAATCCTGGACTAGAATTTCCTTATGCTATGGAGTATATTAACATAAAGCAGGAAAGATAGTTCTGAAGGAGTGATTTTATTTGTGTACATTCAAAGAAAAGCAAAATGCCATTTAAAATGAGGGAGAATGTGGCTGAACAAATAATGTGCATATTAATGAGACTGAGAAACCTGAGACTGCTTAGTCTGGAGAATAGAAGACTGAGAGGAGATCTTACCAATATATAGAAATATGTGAGACATGAGTGTCAAGTGGATGGAGCCAATCTTTTTTCTGTGGTCAGCAGCAATAAGAAAAGGAGCAGTGGCTACAAACTGGAACATAGAAGCTTTCATCTCAAGATGAGGAGAAACTTCTTTACAGTGAGGGTGACAGAGCACTGGAACAGGCTGCCCAGATAGGTTGTGGAGTCTCCCTCTCTGGAGGATTTCAAAACCCACCTGGATTCATTCCTAAGCGAAGTACCCTAGGGGGTCCTGCCTTGGCATGGAGGTCAGACTTGACAATCTCTGGAGGTCCCTTCCAACCTCCTAAGTTCTGTGATTCTGTGAAAGGTGTGCATAAGGTTGAGAAACAGAAGTAGCAGAGCATTCCGTATTCTCAGCACATGTAGCTCTGTCTTCTCAGGGTTTAGCTTTATTTTTTTCCTTCCACTTCTTTCAAAATTTAGGCAGCTCATCAATATTTAACTGCTCTCATACTTTGATTTTTTTCTCCTTAACTTTTCTGGTGGCTCATCTAAACTCAAGTGTTACTGAGAAGTCAGATCCTGTTGTCCTTCTGTGTATTTGTTTTTGGTTTTAATATGACAAATGTATGCCTTCTCTGGAAACTGTACCCATGCCGCAGAGTAATTATTTAGTGAACGGTGGATCCAGTTCATGTTGGCAAGGATCAAATTAATCATTATTAATCATGACCCCTCTGACAGTAACCTCATCCCTTGCCTAAGTGCTACTCTTTATTAAGAAGTAATAGCTATTAGTGGATGGCTGGGCCACAGCTCTCATTGGACCGGCACAGGGCTCAGGACTTCTGGCAGGAGGCAGAGGAACATGGTTCAAAATTAAAAATAGACGCACATGGTCCACATTCCAGAAATGAAATAGGCAACTTCCCCTGTGGGCTTCTTTGGCCTCATCCGAGCGTCCTCCTTTCCCCTGAAACCTCTCGGGTTTTTGCCTCTTTCCAAGGGTTGAATTCAGTATTGGGGATGAAATAATATCTCTGATGTTTTTTTATCTGTCCACTTGATTTTCCTTTTTAAACTGAGATAGATTCCAGTATCACTCAATACATATGCAGTCCTTGCAAGGATAAGATTTTAAGATTCATTCTAGTGATTGTAGCAGGTTTCCACAGCTGACAAGACTGCAGATGAGATTAGATTTCTGGGATGCCAATTGTACCCAGTAGACCCCCCAGAACAACCACCTTTGTTGATAATGTCTGGGTTCTTTGAAGAAACACTGCACCATTGAGCTAAGGCGTGCAGCACTGTTACATTTATGCACAGAATTGTGAGGAGTCCAGCTTCTCTTTGGAGGTCACTGGACTAGAGACTGCAGGCCCATATAAATACCTGTCTATCTTTCTGTCTGTCTGTCTGTCTGTCTGTCTATCTATCTATCTATCTATTTATTGCATCTGTCTATATCTAACTCTCTATCCCTATATCAAAATATATCTCCTTGCCTTCTGTGTCACCAGAGATATGGTCAGAGTAGAGAGTAGCTTAATTCATAATTGTTCTGCTTTTCCAAATAGTGCAGATTTATTTTTTTTAAGAAGTTGACACAGTGCTATTAACAAGTGTGATCATTATTATCACTGTGTGCAGTTCTGGAGCCCCCAGCACAGGAAGGTGTCAAGGACATGGAAGTGTTGGAGCGGGTCCAGAGGAGGGCCATGAAGATGANCAAAAGCAGAGTTACTTGAGTAGTAGATTGAAACAAATGTCCCCAATCCCCACCCTGCCAGCCTTCCACCGCCTCTCCCCACCCCCCATAGTCCACATTTTTGAAGACAGCAAAGGAAAGAAAAATATATTTTTCCTCCGTCTAGCTCTTCGATACCGGGAGGGTAGGAACAGAAACCTGGAGCAAACCTGCCACACTCTTTTGATCTCTGCCAAAGTTGTGGGAATAGCATTGTTTAATGGCTGAAGGAATTAATTGAAGAATAAAAGTACCAGGAAAGGCCAATACAAATTATCTGATAAACTGCTGTAAATTTTTACACAATCAGGGCTGCTAATAATTTCCCATCTTAAAAAACAGGGTGGGAGTTTGGTGAGGAGGGAAGGAGTGTAAAAAGTATATAAATAAACCCACCTCTTTAAATAGCTGACTGGCCTGGCCTGAACTGTGTCAGAGCTAAGTTCCGTTGGCAGCTGGTGTTGTAATATCTGTTGAAGGTGTTGCAAAGGGCTGAGATGAGGTTTTGGAGAATCTGCCTTGGATTCACTGGCTCTCCCTTATATCATTCTACTTGTCAGAAGGAATTCTGCTGAAGCATGAAACGAAGGAGTGTGAAGGCTCATGCATTCCATATGAGGAAGTCTAGATCCCATCCTTAACCATTAATGCTTCTCTTCACTGAGATAAATCAGAGTAATAAAAATAAATTAAATCATTACCTAACTTGGAAATACATGAGTGGACAAAGCAGAAGGAGGGAGCTAGCAGAGAGAAGGCATGCTGCCCACCATGTCCTGCTCTGAGTTCATGAGAGAGTTTAAATCTCTGCTTGAAAAATCATTGAATTCTACACAGATTATGAAAAACTAAAACAAGAAATAAAATACAAAGAGCATGTTAAATGTCTGAGGTGTCTAGGCAGTAAAGGACTCTTAAAAATATTTTGTTTGTTGAATAAAACAGCATAGGTGATCATATGAATGACATGGAACTATAGGAAACTGTACTAGATTATCCAGTCCTTTAAGATTTCAGGAAAATGTTACATATAGCACTAATGCTAAACACATCACTTTTGGTACCGGTGCCTATTAAAAGCAAACCTTGTAGCTCTGTCATTACACTCATCCCACCAATTACTCTTAGTTTCCAAAATAGTCATCTAGTATTTCTTCTTCTTGTTCCAGCTCCCAGTTCAGAGTGCTTTTCTCCCTAGAACATTAATGTTGTTCTCAGCAAGGTGGACCACATTTGCTTTTCCATTCAAACACCACAATTTTCTTGCTGATTGGTGAACCAAAATGCTGTAGAAAATTTAATCTCAGAAAACTTGTTTTAAAACCTCAAAATCTCTTCTTCTCAATGGAATATAATTGGGGACAAGAATTTTTGAACATGAGACTCACCAACTGTCTCTTCTCTGGACATCCCAATTTCATACTGCAGTTGTGCTTTGATAATCTAAATGCTATGTCTGCTGCTAAGTGTCTGTATTCCTGGTGGCTGGTAAAGTTTTTTGCTTTCATTCATTTGTTGTATGGAAGTGAAGCAGCTGTGAAATGTAAGTTGTATAAGTCTCTATTATTTGGATTTATATAAGTTTTAGAGGGTTAATATTATGAAAGAAACTTCCTAAATCTAATGCTTTGAACTAAAGAGATTGAAGTTCTAGGTATCCTTTTCAAGTTCAGCTGTAGTAGCTTTATGTTGCAGTGGGCCGTACCTCCCTTCATACAATGCTATCGCTAAAAGGACATTTCTAATGACCTTTTATAATCACCTGTTTCCTTTTCTAACTCATTTTATGAATAGTCTTGTACTTACTTCAAGAGTTTCCCACCTTGTGATCTCCTCTTGCAGTTCATACAAATTTCAAAATGGGTTTGGTTTCCTGCGAAGTGTAGCACAGTGTACACTGAAGTTCAATAGAGCCTTTCCTTTCTGCAGGAAGTGAGTGGGGACCTAAAAACTCATGGTACTGTATTTTTTTTTTCAGGAAAGGCTTCAGAAAGGGCAGTCAGCAAATTGTTGATGCTTTTTTTTTCCCTTCTTTTTTTTCCGTTTGATGTTGTAAATGTGTGCTTTAACACAGTGGCCTGTCCCTGTTTGAGATGTAAAGTTCTGACCTTTTCTAGCGAGTGATGATCTCATTGCACTTTCCCTCCTGAGATGGAGCATGTGAGTCCTGGCAATGATGTTTTGTCCAGACTCCCATTCAGGGTAAGTATTCTGCCAACTTGACTTGACCCTGCACCTTCACTGGGATACGTTATTCTCCACTTCCTGCCCTAAATTGCTGGGTACTGCCACCTTGCATTGATGGGTCCTTTGTTCCACCTTGAAGGCAGGTTCATTTCAGTGGTAGATGAAGGGAAGCTTTACAGATTTGAAAAGCAATTTGAGAGCCCTGTGAATGAAAAGTGCTTCACACATGAAAAAATTAGTGTTATCAATTGTCATCATCAGCCTCAAATCCTGAATTTGAAAGGGTCATTTATATTCCTGTAAGGCAAACACACAGCAGCATAGTAAAAGAGAGCTAAAGCAGCCGAAGAAAATGCTGCCTCATGTCATTTCAGGCTCTGCAATCCCAGTGAGGATTAATACCTATTTTGTTGTTTTCACTGATCTCTCTAAAACGGCAGAGAGGGAAAGAGTTTAAAGAGAGAAGCTGCCACTCCAGACAGTCCCATTCTCTCCATGTTCACAGCTTACCTGCTGCAAAGAGACCA
>WBNM01045999.1:57885-70482 GCA_013399055.1 Ramphastos sulfuratus
GAATAAAAGGCACAGGTGAAGATTTGGACTTGTCCATTTGGTTGTAATATAGTAAGGACCATCTTTCCCCATTGCTTTCTGGCATTTGGGCTACATTTGCTGCCACTCCCACTCTTATCTTGTTCCCAGTTCCTGTTAGCAGATGCCAATGTGTGAAGACACCATGGCAGGGTCAGTATCAGTCATCCACCTTTTAGATGACAGATGCCACGTGCATCCTATTTACTCTGAGGTTCATGCTAACCAAACGTCCTGTTCAGAGCTGCTGAGAGCTGTGAGGAGCAAGGAAAGTGCAAAGGCTTTGTGTAGGGTGGCAGATGGAGAGAAGGACTTTGTGGAGCACTTCACGCCTATCTCGGCATGGGTGCGAACTGCTACCTAAGCAGAACAGTGGCAGTTTTCACCCTCCTTTTACTCACATTGCACCAAAGTTGATGTCAAGACAAGATGAAATTCAGGTCCTAAATCTCAGCAGGTCATCTGTCTATAATTGTACCAAATATGGTTGTTCTGCATTCAAAATGTTCAATCATGACATTGGTTATTAATGGAAAATGTATTCAGATGAAACTTCTAGCAGCTCAAGTGACAGCTCATGCTGAGTTTCATGTGGAGGCCTGTTCTGCTGTTAGGTTAGCCATACTGGTAGGAACGTTTTTGCATTGCTCCAACTCAACAGCCTTTTGTTCCATCTCAACAGCCTTTTGTTCCCTCTATCTCTTATAACTTTTTGTTATGTGTTACTTCATGAGCTCCTTTTTCATGCATATGAGTCTGATTTGGCAAGAGACCATAGCACTCTAAGATAAGTGTGTGCCTTGGGTTTAAAGTTTCCTCACACAGGTAAAAATCAGTTTTAAAACATTACCTCCTATGAAACCGCTCAGGAAGCTCAGTAACCAACTGAGTCTTTGTAGAAGAAAGAAAAATCCTTTGTACAGGTGAGAAATCATTCCAGCTACAGTTTGAAATCTTTGTAGCAGGTGGAATAAAAAGTTGTTCAGTGTCTACAGAGTCATCTCACCCTTCAGAGATGCTGCGTCAGTCCCTCAATCTCCTACAGGTTTCCTACACAATCAAACGTGATCTAGTTCCCACAAGACCTCATTTCTCTTTGTAAAGCAGTGAAAGCAGCACAAATACCCTTCATGTTAAAGACTGGGGACTATTTGAATATTAGCGTGGTATAGGCCTTGCCAGAGGTCGAATAACATTGGCTCGAAATATAGCGTGGGTCCTCCTGGCATCCTGACAGAGGAATGTTTATTCCCCTTCTCCCCATATTCTATCTTAAAAAGAACTAGACAAAAATCTGAAGTAGGAAAAAAAGTAAAAGAAAAAGCTGTATGATTCACTGCAGGACTATTTTCCCTCTTCAGCTGGTTTCAACCTGAAGAATATATTCACAGCTGGGTTATAAACCCTCAAAACCAGACAACATAGCCTTAACTAACATACCATTACTAAGGCACTGCTGTAATGGGATCATTCTGCTATGGCTCATGGGCACATTTTAAGTGTCATCAATTCAGTCTACAACTGGAGGCTGTTAAGTGCAAAACCATTTTAGCAACTGCATCTTACATGCAGGAATGATCAAATATTAATGGCTTTTCTTTTGTTGAGAAAAAATACAGTGAGGAAAATGAAAAGCCATAGGAAACCTCACTGTACTTCCTCAGATTGTGATGCTTGTCTTTGGAGGGCAGCAGGATCAGCCTAGGAGCTTACTATTGGCATTTGGGAAATAGGCTTTCATTTTCTACAAACTTAGCCAAGTTATTTCACCTTAGTTTTCCCTCTTAGTCTTATCTCTTCAAGGATTTGTGTTATTCAGCAGTGTAGTTATTTCACTCTATTGTTGGAATGGGTTAGACCTATTGAGGCTGAGCAAATAGGAAAAAACTATGAAGGATAAGGCATTGTGGTTTTATCTCACCAAAGATACCTATACTGACTGTTTTGGTAGCTGAGGTCATCTTTGAAAAGAGCCTAGAGTGATTTGCAAATGAGTGGGAAATACCATTACCTTGCACTAAACCTGGAGTCGGAAAAAAAATGATAAAATTAATTTTCACAATCTCATGTCTTTCTCAATGCACCCTGGGCTGCCTGGCCTTTTACCTTGTCATGTTGTAGACTGGGAAAACATGTGATGGTTACTTGGTGTAGAAGTTTCAGTTTAGGTATGGATACTTGGGTTACCTGCAATGTATGGGCCAAGACACCAAGCATCCTGAGGCTGCCTAAGTATCCATGCAAACAAGATGGCAAGGAGATGCTAAGCGCTTTCCGTGAACTCTGTGTGCCATTGTGCTGCAAGGTCAGAGTTGATGTAGGCTTTTTGTAGGGGACTCCTGCGGTTTGACTTTAGATGTCTGACTCACTAACCAATGTGTTGTTGAGGCATCCATACCTCCTTCCACTTACTGTGTTGGGAATGGAGGCTCTGAGCTGAACCACTGCTACCTTCATAAGGAAGTTAATGAAGTATTTCAATCAGCGTCTTCCTTAGAGAGCAGTGGTTGCACTTAGAAAACAAGGGAATGATTCCTGTTGAATAGCAGCCTGCAAAAGCTTTTATATTATCTTTTTATCATCATCAAATTATGTCAAAGTGGCTGAAAGGTGAAGAAACACTCAAGTCTTATTTTCAAGAAGCTGCTTGAATGAAGACAGGGTATTTCAAAATCAATACTGAAGCTTGTATTCCATGGGAAAGTCATCATAAGCTGCTTTACTTCTCATCTCTAATTCCCCATATTCATAACTTAAGCCCTGTCATTTGGATTTATCTTCCGTGGCCTGCAGTGACACCGGGAAAAGTCCTTCTTTTTAATTTTGTGGCAAAAAAATAATAATGCTGCAGGGTAGGATCATATCCCAGCAGAATTTTAGGGCTTAAACGTTTCATGTTGGGCAACAGATTTTTCTATCTTCTCCCCCTTCATTTGTTCCCCCTCTTCCCTCCTCTGGTGTTACACATCAATCATCCTCTTTCCTAGAGGACAGGATGAAAACAGTGTAATACCAGAGAGAAAGGATACTGTTCCAGACAATCCTGAACATGACTGTTGCTCTGTTCTTGGAGATGCCATTGCTAAGTCTTAACAATAGCGTTTTGCTGATGGGAGTGTTTTATCTAGACTGAGGAAAGCAATAGGGGCAGTAATCTAAGAACCCACCTTTGACATCATTGGGTGTTCTGTTATATTTCCATTCATTTTTATTTTAAGTGGCTTTCTAAACGTCTTTTTCCTTTATGCTTCTTGATTTGTTTTATCTTAGCACTTACAGCATCATAAATACAGTTTCCTCACCAGCAATACCTTTAATCATGACTTGAAAAAGAACTTTAGACCTGACTCAACCAAGCCAACTTGTCTAGTGGAAGGTGTCCCCACCCATGGCAGGAGCACTGGATCTTTAAAGTCCCTTCCAACCAGACCATTCTATGAATCTATGAATCACATCACATTCTGCTGCAAGTTTGGGATTGAGCTTTGGTAGGAGCCCAGCAATTTTTCTCATCTGCTAAGCCCTTGTTAAACCCCACTATTACTTTCTCTAACTCCCCTCTGGATTTTGAATTGCACTCAGTGAACACAGCACACATGAGTAAGAGCTTAATGTCTTGCTCACTTGGGTGGTCCCATTAAAAATACCAGGTTTGCTATCTTGGCTGCAGAGTTATTCCAAATATTGCTACTATTTTTCTTCCCCCACCTTTTCTCACTTTTTTTTTTTCTCTTTTTTTTTTTTCCCCCCTTTTTTTTTTTCTCTTTTTTTTTTTTCCCCCCTTTTTTTTTTTCTCTTTTTTTTTTTTCCCCCCTTTTTTTTTTTCTCTTTTTTTTTTTTCCCCCCTTTTTTTTTTTCTCTTTTTTTTTTTTCCCCCCTTTTTTTTTTTCCCCCCCTTCTTTTTCTTTTCCATGCAATATTTCTTACTATGTGTTTTAGCCAGTTAACTTTGGAACCAAAATATTAACTACATAGGAGGCAGCTTTTCTGAAGGTTCATAAAATATGTATTGGAGCTGGGAATATAAAATGCACCCATTTTCTAGCAGACAAAATGTATAGAGTGCTGAGTGAAAACTGAGAGGGACCCAGCTGAAACCTTTGAAAATCACTGCCAGTTCCAATATGCTGTATTTATGTTGACTTGGAAAGCTCAGTCTGGTCCAGGTGAGGTCATTTGGTTGGGAGCACATGTGTCTGAGCAGAGCCAGGAGGGAGGGAAGCCTGCAGGATGCTTCAGCTCTAAGGTGTTGAGCTGCCAGGGAGCAGTGGTGGGAGGGGGTCAGGCACCCTCTCTATGTGTTGATCCTGGCATCAGAACATAACACTGGGGTGGAGATGTAATGTTTTAAGTTGATTTTTTATAAGGCAGGCAGGACAGCATAGCTTTTGTATTCTCAGCTGTTTGCTGGGTAGGGTAAATGAAGGCAGAGCTTGAGAAAGTTTAAGAATGATTTATGTAGGGGTGTCTGTAGTTATTAGTTCATATGACTTCATGCAGCAGAGAGACTGTTATTTATTTGCAGGGCTCTAAATTTCAGTTTGTTGTCTTTAACCCTTGCCCTCTCTGCACCTGATACCTGCTCATCACCATTTGAATTTCTCCTCTCTCTGCTCTTCATCTTCCCTTACTGCTGTCATCAACAAGATTAATAGCTTAGCCATTTGTCTCTATGAAATTTTACTTTTCTCTCCCAGAGCTCAATCTCCACCACTCACTGCTCCATCCCAGCAGGGGGAAAAGGCTCCTGTGCCCTCCCAAAGAAGTCCTGGCCTTCCTACTCCCCTCTTCCTATCTCCCTGCCAGCAACCTGTTTGCCAATACTTTGCACGAGGAAGCTGCGTCTATAAAAATAAACTGTGCTGAAATCTGAGAGACAGAATCCACGCCAGCCTCACACTTCATTATTGGTAATTTCCATTTGCCAATGGTAGCCTGCATGTGTTCCCCACCATCTAGCCTGTCTTTTTGTGCCGTTTTCTGTGTAAATTCGAGTTCCTTGTGCCTGCTACGTAGTCTACTTTGTGATTTGCTTACTCTAAGCCATAGTCACCCCTGCATCAAAATCAACGTGGAAAAAGTCTCTGACTTAATTGCTTGCTTAGTTACTACCAACACAAGGTTGCTGTCCGCGACGGACTTGAGCCTCTTCTCTCACCTCTTCCACTATTACGAAATTTTGCTCCTTGCAGCTGGCTTTCATTGCCAGTTTACAACAGAGAAAACCAGCAGAAACAAACCTGTATTTTCTCTCCTTACCCCCACATGCCATTACTTGGGTTCAGATGGCCATTTAGACACAGCACTCCAGCATCTCCCAACACTGCATTCCAGCACCTCCAATACTGCCTGGCTGTTATGGTGTAAAACTGGGCTGAGGATTTAGGATAAAATGTAAATTTTCAGAAAATGTCTTTACTTACAAAAAAGAAAGAAAATAAAGAAAAATTATGAAGGGAAAGAAGTAGGGTAAATCAAGCCTTATATCAATAGGCTGAACACAACATTGCTACTCTTGAAGCCTGCATTATCTGTGAGTCCATTTTGCCATCGCACACAGGGTGAGACTCTCAATTGTGTTCCTACGAGATGTGACAGTAGCAAGGGGCCTCCAGGAGGGCTCAAGAAGAGGGTGATGCACCCAGGGCCTGAGGAGGAGCTGCCTGTATTGACTTTCACTCGATTTACTGGAGCAATTGAATTTGTCAGAGAAATGTGAGATGGGCTCAATCAGCTGTCACATTGAGACACTTCTGTCACTACTGTCAATAGCTTCGAGTTTCTGATCCTTTCTCAGATTAGCTCTGTGCCAGAACATCAAATGAAAAGCTGTATGGGGCACAGGAAGGGGAGAAACTCTAAGCAGTTACCTAGGAATCAGTTTACAGACTTCAAAGCACTGTCAGGTTTATTCTGATGGCCTATAGCAATGCATGGGGACAGTAATGCGTTTGGAGTGTAATATAGACTCTCCAGCCTCATGTTTGCTCATAGATTGGGAAGAAGGATGGAAGAAGAATAGAGGCATCTTTCTTGGTGAACCGAAATGTATGCAAATGACCTGCCTCTCCTGGAAGACCTGCTCTTTAGCTTGATGAAATAGATTGTTTTCTTATCTTACCTTTCATCGTGAAGGACTGTTCTACATTTCTCTTGGCACTGAAATGAAGCCTTTTCTGATAGAGCTGGGTCATGAAAAGGCATCACCATGAACAACAGGACAGAAGTGAAAAGAGGGAACTGGTTTGTCATTAAGAAATAATGAAGGGAAAGTGAGGGGTATCCTGCCACCCCATCTGAACAGTTTGTGGCAGCGCTGAGCTATGCATGTGTGGTGGGGTTTTTTTTCTTTTTGTTTTTGCTTTTTTTTGGGGGGGTTACAATACAAGAGCTTTCTAGCCTATTAAGTTCTTCCTTTTCCTTAACGTTTACCTATCTGGATGTGGCTATTGAAAATGTTTCTGTTACCAGGGATGTCATGGTGAAAAAAACCCAAACCTAAAAACTCCTTAAAAAGACCCCAAAACTGAAAATATCTAAACCAAAACAAAACCACAAGCAAAGCACAAGAACAAAACTTCAAGTAATACTTTCCTCTGTTCCAGCTGAAACAGCTTATGACAAGGTGAACTCACCCATTTACACAGAAGCCAGGAGGGTAAATGCTAATCCTATTAGAAAAATAATCTGCCACCAAAAAATAATAATAGTAGGGTTGGAGAAGGAATTCTTTTGAGGAAAATTCATAGAGTAATTCATGTGAATTTACTCTTTTCTTCTCAAGGTTGAGATGTTAAAAAAAAAATCAATACATGAATTATAAAGATTACTATTTTCCTTCCACTTTTGTTAAGAAAGTAAGCAAGGAGAAAGCTGCAGTGTAGCATTATTGCTAAACAGTTGTGTCCTTTAGAGAATACTTTGGATTTTGATGAGTGCTGTCTTGAAGAGTGAGGCAGTGTCCATGGAGAGGATTACCCTGCACAGCACTAACCTGAATTTTTTTCCTTGAATGCAATTCTGAGATTTCTAATGTTTTTCCTCTTACTCAGTTCCATTATTCGGTTGCTTTTGACCTCAAAACATGAAAGAGATTCATATCTTCCTCATTCAAGATCATGAATCTCCTTCCCACATAGCAGTTTCAACTACATTTCATTGCCTGATATTCAAACAACTTATTACCCAAAACAAACCATACTTTTCCTGCTCCTTGGCTGCTCAAAATAAACCCATCTAAACCTCAATATGGTTTAAAGGGCCATACAAAGTGATCTTTCTCTTGGTGACATAAATGGAGAAGTATGGGAAATACAACAGAAAAGAAAACCCCACCACATTCTCCTTTTAGATTATTTCAAAGCAAAGGCTGGATACATACCTTTCTTTGACCTTTTCCTTAGATTAGTGGTACAGGCAGCTGCTGTGCTTGTATTACACATTCCAGTGCAGGGGCTGACTCGAGAGCAAGGCAGGTGTGTGTGTGTGTGTGTGTGTGTGTGTTTGTGTGTGCATGCATGTGTGTTATCCAACCTGTCAGCCAAAGGTCTTCAGTGCTGGTTTTAGCTCTTTCTGGGTTTTGATTGTGGGTTTTTTTTCTTTCTTTTTTTTTTTTTTTTTTTTTTTCCCTTTGGTTTCNNNTTTTTTTTTTCCCTTTGGTTTCCAAGGGGAAGTGTGGTTGTTTATGGGCATTGTTTATGTTCACAGGGTGACAGGAAACCTGAGAGCTTCTAGTGAATTCAGATATGCTCTGGATGTGAGGTGTGAATCTCTAGCCATTTGTGTTTAAAAGCTTTCATTAAACCTGAGAAAAGTGGAAGACAACAAACATCTTGCTGCTTTCTAGCTGCAGGGGAATTTTCAGCCTGTGGGCCCTGGTGGTATAGCTGCCCACATAGGGAGAAACTGGAGGAGAGAGAAAATAGACTGCAGCTGGAAAAAAAAAATTACAAATAAGAAGTCTTGAAGCTACTGCTTATTTTACAGAGCCCCCATTGATCTAGTCGGTCTTGGTAAGTGATGGAGCAGATTGTGCCCATTCTCCACCAGATGAGCTTCATGGGATAGGGATGATGGCTCTAATGAAGGCATGAAAGCATCTCTAATGACTTCAACTAATTGCATCCAACCCACCAGACAGGGACTAAGCCAGGGGATGCACTCATCCCTGCGTTGCTCGACCTCCCTCACCTAGGAAGACACACAGGCAATTGGTGCCACAAGCAGATACTACCAACAACATTGAGATGGGCCAGGGCTGCTCTGTGTCACTGCAAAAGGAGTTTAATGTCACCAGGCCGAGTACCTCCTCTCTGCCTTGTGATGTGGAGCAAGACAGTTTATCTCCTGGTCTAATGCTTCCCCTGCCTCTGCCCATGTAGGGCCTCCTTAGGGCAGGTGCTTCCCTCTGATCCTACATTTGTGCAGTACCTAATTGCAGATGTGACGTTAATATAAATAATAAGGGTAAAAGTTCTTCTTTTTGAGGGGAGATGAAAAGGGAACGGAAATGGAGCTGTTACTCTTCTTCACAGCTTTTCCTGTAGTCAAAAAGAGAGTGCAAAGGGTATTGCAGGATATGTCAGGCTATTTAATCTTGAATCTTTTGCCATCCTGTTTTTATTCCTCTGCAGATATATTTTAAAGAAAGTCTTTAGATGGAGCTGATGACAGTGGAGGTTGCCTGTTGCTTCTCACGATAAGTCCCTGATTCGGTTGTTTGGGATATAGCAACTCTCAGTGTTTCATCTAAAACTTCCCCTTCTGCATCCCAGGCTTGCAACAAATTCACTTCAGAGAAGGGGGATTTTCAGTGCATGGATGAAGCTGTACTACTTTTTATCATTTGGGATGATGATTCTTTCTTAATTTTAGTCTTTAAAATATTCAAACTATTCATAGATTTTTAGATGTGTAGAATAACAGATTGGAAGGAACTTCACAGATCCAACCTTTCGGGGTAAGAATATAGTTTAAATGACATGGCCCAGCACCCTATCAAGCTGGGCTTTGAAACTGTTTAATGCAGAGGAATCCATTACCTCCCCTGGGATTTTATTCCAATGTTTAATAGTTGAAATTGTAAACAAATCAAACAGGGAAGGCATCAAGTGAGTTGCAGTATTAGGACATCAGTGGAGGTCAAGGCTTTGCCTTCATGTGCTCACAGATAGAATTGCAGGTCAAAGTGAAGTACTCATAGACATGCATTTAGGTTTTTCTTTCTTTTAAAGTGCATTTGAGTGATGATGAAACAGGTTTGTTGATCTGGGGCTTTGTTTTATTTTTTGTTTGTTTGGTTTTGTGAGATTTGTTTTGGTTTTTTGCTTTTAATGTGTGTAGCGTCACAGGAATGTTCTTGGGTTTTGTGCAATTCACATACTGTTATTGGCAATTCATTAACAATTGAATACCAGAAGAGCAAGTCACTGGACCCACGGACAGATACAGCAATTCTGGAAGTGATCAGTGGCCAAACAAGAGCATGTCGATATTGCCATTACCTATGTTTCAGTGGCAGTAGTGATGATGTCACTCATCCCACCCACCACCTGGGTGTTACAGTAGTTACACTGAGTAGCTAGCTGTAGCTATCTATAGTCTGAGCCCCTCCAAGTCTTTTGACCTGTGTTTCTTCAATATTTGGTATAGTGGTATCTCAGCTGAACAAAGGTCCTCTATGTTTCTGTAATAATAATGAGGTTACTTGGTTGGTATTCACTTTCACTTTGCTTATCTACCCAAGATTCTAAGCCACATTGACTCCTGATAACTTAAGTCTTTCCTGGATCACTGGAAACATATTTTTTTAGCTCTATTTATCTCCAGCCTTGCTTGGTCACCCTGGAACTTGTCTCTGAGTGAGTTCTCCCATCTAATAACAGGAGCAGTGCAACTTCTTAATCTCAGAGACTGGTGCCAGAAGAAATCTGTTAGTGATGATAAAGTCCAGCTATTCCAGTAATTCATCTCGTACAGCCATTGAAAATAAAGTTTGCATCTATGCACGAATGTATTTAAATACATACATTATTGTGTCTCTGAGATTTAAGAATGAAAAGAAGTTACTTTAGATCTTTCTCTTAATTAATTGTTCTTGAATTGTCTAGTAAGTGTCAAAATTTTCTTCCTCCAGTATTAAATTTACTGCTATAGAAAGGATGCCCACAGCATAGCTTAAGCAGAAATTGTGTCGTGTACCTGAGAGTCCCATTTACTAGCAAAGCATCGTTCTAAGCTGTTCTGTACCAATTCACTTTCTCTCTCATTTCCCTCCTTTATCTCCAGCAATAGTATCTTATAAGTATATATGTGTAGTCCTTCTATATCAGCTGTCATTTACCCAGTAACCATGAAGGTGGTGGACCACTGTTTCCATTTAGTCTATGCAGACTCAGTGTGAAAAGTATGAAAACTTTCATTATTGCCATGCCAAAGTTCATAACTTTATCAAATTATTTCAGTTTGCTTGGGCATCAACATTTAGATATTTACCTCCTGCTTATGTTACTCATTTAGTGTTTGGCCAGATCCAGGAGTGGAAAGATGGCTGGTTTGCATGAATTTTGTTTTGGGACCTGCAGAGACAACTGTTATGATTTTAAGAATGTTATGACATGAGGTCTGTGGTGGTTTGGTTTTTTCCCATGTTTTTGTTTGTTTGTTTTTCTCTTTTAAACATCTGCAGTTGTGTCAATTAATGATGAGGTGTAAACTATAAAATCTCTGAAATTCAGAACACACATAAGTAGGATCTATTTTGAATGATTTTAAAGCCATTTCAGTGTTTTTAGGGAGCCTGGCTCTCAACCTTCTAATATTTTGACTTTAGCAATATTAGCAGATCAAATTATAACACTGTTGATAGTGTCTCACATATAAATATGAACTTTAATCCTAAAGTGGGTATGATTCACTGCCAAATAATTAAGTCTTCCATGCTGACAGCTGCAAAAGACTTTCCTTGTAAAAGCTAGATCCTCTTCTTAAGTCTACGATAGGTATATTGGCTTATTTTTCCACTTTCTTCCAACACTTCCAAAACTAAATGTCCAAAAAAATTAAACTACATTTTTCTGTGCTTCATGGTTCACAACTCTGCTTACTCTTTCATATTATATACAAATAAGGGTTTTACACCATGTGGCTGCCTTTTCCTGTGGAAAGATACAATTGTGGTTTTCATTTTTACATTAGGAAATTTACATTAGACACTGATTTATCATTATCCAAAGTAGGAGTGATCTCAAATTTTTATGTCTTTTTCATCCAGTAGCTCCAAGATCCAGTAGCTTCTTTGATTTAAAATATGGTCTGAAATTTGAATTGAGGGAACCACAAGAAGGTCTTTCAGTTTTCTTCCTGGATTCTGAAATGCTAGAAAATTCAGAAGTCAAATTTTCAAGATTTATATTCAGCAGCAAGGCTGAAAAATTATCACTTGACACAGTCAATGGGATTATAGGTGCAATAAATCTAAAATTCACAGGAATACCATTACATTTGTGAGAATTAGCAGTAATGCATGTTATGCATAACAGACCAACGAGGGTTGTAATCAGCAGTGCAGGGTCTAGTTGGAGGCCTGCAGCTAGTGGTATTCCCTGTGGTTAGTACTGGGTCCAGTCTTGTCCAACATATTCATCAGTGACTTGAGTGAAGGGACAGAGTAGACTCTTAGCAAATTTGCTGCTAACACAAAACTGGAAGGAGTGGCTGACACATCAAAAGGTTGTGCTGGTGTTCAGCAAGGCCTGGACAGGCTGGAAAGCTGGGCAGCAGTGAACCTCATGAAGTTTGACAAGATCAAGTTCAGGACTACCTAAGGAATCTGAACATAGGTAAATCTATGGATCTGATGAAATGCATTACAGAGTTCTGAAGGAACTGGCTAATGTAGCTTCAGAGCCAGTCTTCACACTATTTAAAAAGTCCTAGCAGTCAGGCAAAGTCCTTGGAGACTGGAAGAAGGGAAACGTTGTGTTCGTTTTTAAAAGGGTAAAAATGAGAATCCTGGAAAGTACCAACCTGTCAGCTCCACATCTGTGCCTGGAAGGATCATGGTACAGATCCTCCTAGAAGGTATGCTAAATCATATGGAGGACAGGCAAGTGATTCAGGACAGCCAGCATGCCTTTGCCAAGGGCAAGTCCCAGCTCACTAATCTAGTGATTTTCCATGACGGTGCAGTAGTGGACAAGGGAAGCCCAAGAGCTGTCTTCTGTCTGGACTTTTGTAAAGCCTTTGACACAGTACCCTACTACGTTCTTTAAACTGGGAAGATACGGATTTGATGTTTGGACTGTTCAGTGGATAAGGAATTGGTTGGATGGTCACTAACAAAGGGTAGTGGTCAATGGCCCAATGTCCAGATGGAGACGGATGACAAGTGGTGTCCCACAGGGGTCTGTACTGGGACCAGTGTTGTTCAGTACCACCATGGATGATACAGACAGTGATATTGAGTGCACAGGCAGAAAATGTGCTGATGGTACCAATCTGAGTGGTGCAGTTGATAAGACTGAAGGACAGGATGCTGTCTAGAAGGACAGGCTGGAGAATTCAGTTAGGAGAATCTCA
>WBNM01046007.1:10733-27331 GCA_013399055.1 Ramphastos sulfuratus
ATATATATATATATATATATATGAAAATTTCATGCTGAGATAAAAACATAACCAGATAATTATCTATTGGATACGATGATTCCATGGAATACACAGAAGAAACCACTGTGCCAGCGCTGTGGTCATAAACCTTTGTCTTAACACCCTAAGCAAGCTCTCACTGTCAGGTCACATGGAGATAATTCACAAGTACTGAAGATTCCCCTAGTGCCATCCGGCAAGATACTCAGATACTGTAGCAAGAGCACTTCTTTTGCTACAATGTCAAAAAAGGCTGAGTAAGATAATTAAAGTAGAGCAAATACACACCTGGCACTGAGCTGTGGAAAAAGAAGGAAACCATGTAAGGAGAAAATGCTCAAATTTTATAACTGCAAATCACCAAGGCAAACGTAACAAGTAAAAGAGGACAGGGGAGAATGTTGTCCTTAAGAACACTTTGTATGTATTTGCTGTAAATTGCAGGGGTTTGAGTGCTAGTCTTTGCAAACACACTTGCAGTGGGAGGAAAAACCCAAAACAGAGTCATGAAGGAAACCATGGGTAAAGTTCATGAAGTGAGCCATAGTGTTTCTTGCACTTTCCTGCTGAAAGAAATCTCTCCCATTAAAAGTCTATTTTTTTTTAAACACTGCTTTGTACCTACCGAATCCAATTTCCGTTTACTTGCAAATTTCTTTCATTATACAAGTCCTATGTCCTTCCTCAGATGCCTTTAGCCTCAGAGATTTTTGAAGTCCAAAGGAGCCTTTGCATAAGTTCAAGATAATTCATCAGAAATAGAAAACACCATAAAAGTGCCCTATTTAAGAACATTAATAAGCTGATCATTAAAAATTAAATATACAGAAACAGACAGAAAATACCATTCTATACAGGCCGAATAATCCCCAAGCATCAATACCAATATTGTAACTCCTGTGCTGAAGATACATCTGCCAACCGCCTTCACACAGACAGATGTGCATACTGTACTAGCACTTACAGCCTAGTTTTCATTCATCTTTTCTTTCATATCTACAGCTCATCCATCAGACCTCATGCAAGGACACAAAATCCCATTCAGGACTTCAAATAGGTTACTACTCATTACTTGAAAATTATAACTAATATTGACCCATAGAAATGACTCATGGCATATATAATGAAATCGCTTGCTCTTTTCCTGTTATTTTTAATTAGTTCATTGTGAAATTTGACTCAAATAATACCTTTAAATCCAAAATATTTATACAGCTTAACATTAGTTAGTGCACAGCACCAAATCCACTGCCTGGTTTTGAATTTGCTATCATTTTTTGGTCCCATTCAAAGAAACAGATTAAAACTGAATGTCCTGACCACTGTAATCATCTCTGGAGTGAAGAACTACCATAGGACTCATTTTCTGACAGTAAATACCAATTTATGTGAAAACAGAAAACTAGCTTGACAGTTTTGTTGACAGAGTTTTTATCTCTGATACAGTATTTGCAATAAATCAAATCCGATCTTGCTACCCACCCCTCGGATATTTATAGAGGTTGATAAGGTCACCTCTGAGCTTTCTCTTCTCAAGACCATCAAGGCACATTGGTGTCTCATGGACAGGTTACTCTCCCGTAGGACTCCAAGGTCTTTCTCCATCTTCTTTCCAACAGGGCAACCCCTAGTCTGTACTGGTGCCTGGTGTTATTCCTCCCCAGATGCAGGACTGTGCACTTGTCCTTGTTGAACTTCATGAGGTTTGCTTCACCCAGCTCTCCAGCCTGCCCAGATCTCGTTGGATGGCAGTGCAACCTGACAAGGTGTGTTAGCCACCCTCCCACCAGCTTCGTATCATCACTGAACTTGTTGAGGGTACACTCAGTCCCCTCATCCACATCACTGATGAAGATACTGAACAAAACTGCACCCAGTACTGATCCCTGGAGAACACCTCTGGCCACAGGCTTCCAAATGGACTCTGCACCACTGATCACAACTCTCTGAACTCTGTTGTTGAGCTACGTCATGGTCCAGTTGTCTAACTCACTTTTCTTGTATTTACCTATGAGCGTATTATAGGGGATAGTATCAAAATGCTTGCTGAAGTCAAGATAGTATCCACTGCTCTCCCTTCATCATTTGGTCATGCCTTTGTAGAAGGCTATCAGATTAGTCAAGCAAGATTTCCACTAAGTGAATCCATGCTGAGTACTCTTAATAATCCTCTTTTCTTTCATGTGGTTAGAAATGGTCTCTATTAAAGTAATTTCCTATGTTAGTTACAAGTTTGGTTGGCACTTACAAGAATGGAATCTTTTTCTTATATTGCCCTGGAAATCCATCATTTGCCTGCCTTGTTACAAGAATGTCTTACGAAAGCCATAGTGAGACATCATCTAAAGGGAGTGATTTATAATTTGATCCATAGTCTGCAACAGGTAATGGAGCATTTCTCTGATACTGGCCTGGGATTGCATCCTGAAAGGTAGGATCCTCAAACTGGCTACTTAATGTGAGTAGCTCTTAAGTCACTAGAAACTGCTGCAAATGATGAGAAAGACTAGAAATAAAGTAACTTTTCATTGTAATAAAAGTTAAAAAACCAAAATAGACAGTGGAAGTCTTGGAGGTAGGTCTTTTGGTGTGCATGTGTAGGGGGGGTGTGTAAATATCTAGTGTAGGAGGGAAAACATCTAGTTGTCCTCCACAAAGGTCCTCAAGTTGTGCTTTCTAAAGATTTTCATATTGTAAGGAAAAAAAAAAACCCACAGAGTCCTTTACTATTAGATTTTTATTCATCTGGTTTTTTAATCTGATCATTCCATATTTTGAAATTTTTTCAAGTATCTAATTTTAAAGAGGTTCCTGAATTAATGTCCTCATTCACTTATTCCTTGGTGATATTGCACTTGTCACTACTCTTTGCATATGGAGTCTTGACTTTCTGCTTTTTTCTGCTAGAGCACCATAATTTTCTGTTCCAGGATAATTCACCAGGATAGGAGGACAACGAGGATAACTCTGTTCTGCAGTAGCCATAACCTGGAACTTGGACTTGTTGGCCTGAGTTCTCCTCTGACTTTGAAAGAGTGATTGAATATTTAACAGTAATACCAAAAACTAGGTGAGCCCATCTCAGAATTTAACATGAAGGCTAGCCAAATCACTGACTTGAGAGGCAGGGACTTTGATCTCACATCCTGGTGCTTTAACCAGCAGGCCACAAGGCAAAAAGCACAAGGTTGGTGTTGCTTCTACGTTTTGCTAGGAAAAAAGATTTTAGTTCCTTACTTCAAAAGATGAGAGTTGTGAGTTCTTCATAGCAACAGAGGCCTTCCTAGCAACCAATTCTTGTCTGCACTTTTTCCTGCCCTACTTAGATGCCACTATGGTTAGCTGCTGGCTTTCATGGATTCATTCTGAGATGCTCAGATGCTTACTTGCTGCCAAGTCAAAACTGGGTCTGTGAGGATGATTGTGTGGCCAGACATTGCCGAATAAAATATTTCACTGCCACATGCATGATACCCAAGCCCTTAGAGGTACATCTGCTGGGCTACATTTAAAAAGTTAGTAACATGGTATCCATGGTGGCAAAACAAGGAGAGAGGGAAGTATTTCCACAGAAAAGACACTGACAGTCAGGCTTTACAAGTGCCTTTAATACACAAAACACAGTGCAAAATTAGATTGATAAATTTGAGTTACTTCTAAAAAAATACTCAACATCAACAGAATTTTTTTACTCAAATTGCAAAACATACATTGAGATTTTTTTGGCCTACACTGCACATTAATGATGTGATTTCTGGTATTAATATTACTGTAATGGGGGTGGAAAGACATATTACATAAGAACTGTGAGCCTCTTTGATTTTATATTATATATATGCTTTTATATTTTGCTTTTATAGCTGAGAATAACATTCTAGACTCTTGCATCTTGGAGATGTATTGTTGGCTCAATCAAAAATTTTATATCAGTCCAAACTGAGTGATTTTGTTCTTTGCTACAATGTTATTTAAAAGTCTTTCACAAGTGGCAGTTGCATCAAATTTAAAACTCACAATATTGCACAGCGTATTTTATGTTTTATTCACTGCTGAATTTGCAGTGTTATTGAGTATTTTAAGGCAAAGAATGGGATGACTATTCACATCTTGCAGAAATGTATTAAGTGTCTTTTTGTATTTTAATTTTCCATACCTTAGGAAAAATGCAGCACGGACTAGTTAAGGGCTAGCAAGACCTCTAAACGTAGCCTTTACTCTTTCAAATTTGGGTCATGCTTCCATGTTTCTTCCATGCAGTTATGGAGGCTCTTATTAAAAATTAATAATGATATAAATTTTAATATCCAGGCAGAGATTGTTAATAACTATGAAAACTGTTTATTAACATTAAATCTCGCCACAAAACTTATATACAAGGTTCAAAAACGCACGGTTCGGAAATGTATACATACAGGGAACAGGCAAAACTGGAACAGTTTAAAGGCAACTAGCATAAGCAAACGTTTTTACTGGTAGAGAAGGTTTGTGCGGTCACTTACACCGCTTGCAGTTGATTACCCTGCTTAGCCACTGGATGGGCGCAGGAAGCTCTTTTCTGCTTATGGCAGAAGGCAATCAATGATTACAAGAGGCTTGAAGTATTTACTCACAAAAATATCATGGGACAATACCCAAAGCACGTGGTGGGGCTGCTGCCGGGCCGAAAGCTGCTAGAGGCTTTGGAGCTTCCTCAGGCTCCTGGACGCTTCAGAAAAGAGGGAGACGATCTCTGACCTGGTCCTGGCTCTCTTGGCTGCAGGCTCTCGCGTGTAGGCAGGACGTCTTGCAGTGTGCAGTCTCGGCACGGTGTCACGCTGGCTGTGCAGGCCGAAAGCGTGGAGGCATCAGAGCCTCAGCAGGTACGGGCACGAGAGAGGAGCGAGAGAGAGCTTGTGCTATCTGCTCATCCTGTATATATTTCAGCCCGAGACTGATGGGCCTTTGGACATAGATGAGCCAATCAGGATGGCTGCTTGCCCAGTTTGCCCATATTAGGTGAAGCTGGGGCTTTTGTGGCCACCACCCCCAGCACAGAAGGAGGGGGGGGCAGGGGAGCATGCCTGGTCAAGCCAGGACATGTACAAGCCCACCTTGGCCTTTTCAGGCCTACCATGACAGACCCCTTTCTGCAGCTAGCATTCACAATGTTCTGTGTTTCAGTCAACACCACCTGCTCCTTAGTAACACTGGCATGAACCAAAAATCTCTTCAATGATTGTTATCTGATAGTGAATTTATCCATTGCCCACTGAAGCCAGTGTGCATCTTTCCATTACCTGCCAGAGAGTTTGGCAAGTATGAGCTATGCTGTCAGATAGCTAAGGAAACAGTACAGTATGAGAATAAATGTTTATCAAGTCTCCAAATGTTTCAGCAAATGCAGCCAAAGTGATGATATGAGATAACATGAAAGAGCATTCACGAAACATAAGGAAGCCTGCCATGACCAGGACTTCCACAGTATCTCACAGAGAAAGAGAGGTGAACCCTTGGTACCTGATTGTAGCAGTTTGCTAGCGTCAGGATTCTGAGCTGGACTCAGTCCTGGTGCATTGCGGTGTTTACAAAATAATTTTGCCCAAAGATTCTAAATAGACTATCACATATTATGTCAAAGAAAGTTACTTATAATCAGCTTGAGACAAACTTAAGGTGTGGACACTTGCTTCATAGAAGCAACCAAGAATCCCAAGAGTACAGGAAGATGGTAATTGGGTAAGGATCTCAAAATACTCAGGTGACTTGTACTACTTTCAGCCAATGTCCCTGTGCTGCTAAACAGATTGGTCATCTTGAATACATTGCCCTCTTGCATAACCCTTGCAAGTGAGTCTATTTTAGACCTTAATATATAAAACAATGGTAGAACTATAACAATAGACAATACTCTTCTACAGGATGAGCAGGCATGATAGTGGGGTGTATTCTTGTCAACCTCTCTTAACCTTTTCACTTTTTCTTCTCAGAATTTACCATCTCATATTTATCTTCAGTGGAGGGGAAGATGAAAAGTTTTGTTCTGACGTGATGCATAAAGACTAGTATTTAAGACTACATTTATCTATGCTGAAAGTTGCCAAGTTGCTCCCTATGCAAGAGTTTGACAGTATCATCTACATTATCTTTCTTTAACTGAATCCACTGCTACTCCTGTTCTAGTTAGTTTAAGTGTCTATGACTGCAGTAAGTTCCCTTTAGCTTGTACAAATCTTTCAAATCTGTCTTTAACTTGGGGACACCACCTCCCCAGCACCCCTTCACCCCCACAAATGAACAAATCAGTGTACAAGAGGAGAACAGTTTATTTTTAGATAAGTATAAAATACAGATTTTCATCTGAGATGTACAAAGCCACCACCTACATTCTAATTGAAGTTAGTATGAAAATTAATCGCAGACCTCCTACAAGTAGGAGCAGTTAGAGTGAAAAAAAAATTATCCGAGTTCTGCTACTTCTAAAGAGAGATTCTTTTAGAATAGAAGGTAGGAGAATCATAAAATAATTATAAATCAGCTTGAAGAGAAAAAAAAGAATATGCATCTTTTATATGGTTCACTAGATGTAGGTTGCTAATGAGCACATAAAGATGTTAAGAGGGAACTGAAATTCTCATGCATCTTCCTACTGTAGCTGGACACTTGTCAAAAGAATGCAAAACTTAAAGCAAAGCTGAAACCAAACTTGCAGATCATAGTCTTAATCTGCATCTTGGAGACCTTAGAGTAGCCTTCCAGTATCTGAAGGGGGCCTACAGGAAGGCTGGGAAGGGACTATTTACAAGGTCTTGCAATGACAGGACTAAGGGCAATGGGTTTAAACTGGCTAAGGGAAGATTTAGACTGGATGTTAGGAGGAAGTTCTTTCCAGTGAGGGTGGTGAGGCACTGGAACAGGTTGCCCAGGGAGGTTGTGGCTGCTCCTTCCCTGGAGGTGTTGAAGGCCAGGTTGGATGAGGCCTTGAGTAACCTGTACTAGTGGGAGGTGTCCCTGCCTATGGCAGGGGGTTGGAATAGATGATCCTTGAGGTGCCTTCCAACCTTACCACTCTATGATTCTATGATTCTATGATCTTGGTCCACTTTGGTTTGAATTTTTCTCCATATAGTAATTTTTTTTTGGTAGGAATAACTTCCAGACAAGATACACTGTTAAACATGTAAAACATTGATTAAATGTGTGTTGCAGTAATAGTAATACCATTTGAACACTGCCATTTCAAACTCTCTATTTTATCCTCATTCTTCCGTTCCTCCACTGAGAGAGAGCATGCCTGTTTGTTTATTCCAAATGTTTCTTTTTAAAGGAGGAAGACATCTTAAATGTTGCTTGTGTTAACGCAATAAAGACAGAAGTACATTCAAATGTGAATAAAACATTGTGGCACCTTATTTATATGAATAGCGAGATTAATTTCTAACGACACATCTTAAACACCATAGTTGAAAAACCTGAGCCCTTGAACAGGATTCCACAGTGCCTGCAAGGATCCCCTCAGTGAACTGAATTTCATGTCACCTCTGGCTTACATATCTGAAATTGTTGTTTTTCCTTAACTCAGTCTGCCCCAAGGGTGTGTTTTTCTTGGGACAGGCATCACCAGAAACCTGCAAGGAGCAACCCTGAGATATCTTACCTGATTGCAATCATCAGAAACACCAAAGCAGGAAAGTTGCATCTTGTAGTGGGACCATTGCCTTCGCAAGGAAGTACCTACTTGAAAAGTACTCTAAATACTCTCAATTCCCTCTATCCCTCAGGGATCACCAGCAAGGATGTAGAGCTGACTTCCAGCTTCCATTAGCAGCAAATAAAGAAGCTGGAAGCTGCTTTGGTTTTGACATTTCACATTGTGGCTTTTGTATAAAAATTTTGTTTTTAGCTATCTGAGATAACAGAAGCCCCTTCAGCTCAGCTATAGCCTTATAATTCATTTCAGGTCAAGGACCATTGCAAAGGATGCTTAATCCCATATTTTAACATCATGCATTTAAAAATTGTCTCCGTGGTGGGATGTGCAGAGAACAGCATTACAGGTTGCTAATAAATACCCTATCATGTAAAAATGGATAACTTCTTAGAATATAATGCAAAGTTTCTCCTTTATTAAAACCTTGAAAGTGCACCTTTAATTTCTTTGTTCAAAATCTGACATTTTTATGGCAAAAAAAAAAAAATTCTTAGGACAGAGCAACTTCAGAGAAGTTCAGGAATTATAGCAAACAATGAATTTTTCATTGCTCCCATTTTCAGTAACTTCTGATTGCCTTTGATGTTGCTGCAAGACTACCTCTTTTTCAGACTTTACTCAAAATAATTTCTAAAATATGAGCACTGCTAACAGTTATTCTACATCCAGTCTCAGTCATGCTCAAGAAAGAAGAATTTATCCTCATATTTTTACCTGAGATTTAACCAACAATAACATAGAATCATAGAATCGTAAGGTTGGAAGGGACCTCAAGGATCATCTAGTTCCAACCCCCTGCCATAGGCAGGGACACCTCCCACTAGTACAGGTCACTCAAGGCCTCGTCCAACCTGGCCTTGAACACCTCCAGGGAGGGAGCAGCCACAACCTCCCTGGGCAACCTGTGCCAGTGTCTCACCACCCTCACTGCAAAGAACTTCCTCCTAACATCCAGTCTAAATCTCCCCTCTGCCAGTTTAAACCCATTGCCCCTTGTCCTGTCATTGCAAGACCTTGTAAATAGTCCCTCCCCAGCCTTCCTGTAGGCCCCCTTCAGATATTGGAAGGCTACTCTAAGGTCTCCTTGAAGCCTTCTCCTCTCCAGGCTGCAGAGCCCCAACTCTTGTAGCCTGACCTCATAGGAGAGCTGCTCCAGCCCTCTGATCATCTTTGTGGCCCTCCTCTGGACCCGCTCCAACACTTCCATGTCCTTCCTGTGCTGGGGGCTCCAGAACTGTACACAGTACTCCAGATGGGGTCTGACGAGAGCAGAGCAAAGGGGCAGAATCCCCTCCCTTGCCCTGCTGGCCACACTGCTCTTGATGCAGCCCAGGACTCGGTTGCTGTCTGGGCTGCATGCACACACTGCAGGCTCATGTTGAGCTTTTCATCAACCCAGACTCGCAGGTCCTTTTCCTCAGGGCTGCTCTCCAGCCATTCACCACCCAACATCCTGAAACAGTTTCAATCCTACTAATACTAATATTGAGCATTGCATTATAGGGTAACATGCAAATATTTTTTTGCAGTTCCCTAATTCATACATAATACCAATTTTCTCTCATGGTTTCTCATAGTGTTTAACAAATTGACAAGAAAAACAAAGATCAGATCTCAAACACTGAATTTCCTGGAAGTCTTAATATCTTGAAGAATGTTCTAAATATAACTTTGTATACTTCAAGACAATATTTTTTTTTTTTTTACTGCTGGGAACGGAAATAATTTTGAAGAGTATGTTCCCCTATTTTATTGAGGTAATGTCCTCTTGACTGCAAAATGTTTGCACATCTAATTAGTATTTTGAAGAGCAAAAAAAATTTTTGAAGAGAAAAAAAAAAAGCAACCCAGAAAAATAATTTCCTCCTCTTTATTGTAAGCTTTAGAGTGATCCCATAAAGTAAATATAAGATGCTGATATCATGGTCACATTTTCTTCATAAGGTTACTATGAAAGGCAATGGCAATGAAGTCACTTTAGCATTACGTATTTCAGAAATGCCTTAACATCATTATTATGTCACCTGAATTTATGTTAATAAAAGCCTTAAGTCATTCCAGAGCAGAATCAGGTAAGAAAAAATAAAGAATAAAGTTGAAGATTTTTCTTGCATTCCAGTTTTTGTTTCATATAGTTTGTAAATATTTGGTTATGTTACACCTGGATTTGTCATTTTTGTGCCCTTTGATTTTGCCTTGTTCTTAAGTCATTTGTTGTTCTCCTGTTTAGGAAAGCTGTCATCTATTTAAAGCATAGGCAGTGCATTTGTGGTCAATACATTACACAGGACTCTTTAATAATTGTATTGTTAAATTATTTATCAAAACTGTTCAACAAATACTAAACAAAGAACAAGAAATCCATTTGGCAATAACCAAGGTCAGTTTGAGAGTGATATGTTCATCAAAAAGGAGATGAAGTCTTCTTTAGCTCATCACATTTCTTAATTAAAATATTAAAAATTTAATCACAGAATGGAGTTCAGCAAAGTACAGCTCTTAGTATTGGATCAAAAACACACTGTAAATAGTAGCGATCACTTATAATCTCACTATGCTAGTTTAGTTGTGGTCCAGAATGTTGGGTTTTCTGCTTTGACCAGGTCTATACCAATTCCACTCCAACAGGAATAAAAAAAAAGCTTGCCTTTCCACACCTAGCCTTCAGACCTCTTTGCTTATTCCTTTTTCCCCCTTCCCTTTTCTTTGTCCCAAAGATAATTTTTCTCTCAGTAATACTGTTTTTCCATTAATGAAGGATTGGGGCTTTGCTTTCATTTTCATTTGACAAATGAACACATACTGAAATTAAACGTTGATTCTTCCTAGACCATTTGCCACAGAACTCTTAACTTCTTCTTGGCTGCTGTTTGTTTTTAGTTCACATCTTGCCATTCTTTCCCTATCTATAGGCATGACACCATCATCTAGCAAGGGTTAGGTCACGTGAAATCCGTGCCCAATCTCCTGAGTCTATCTGCCACCCTCCAAATTGGACATGAACACAGACAATGGATTACAAAGGGCCCTGGGCTGAACAGTATCCTTCACTGGCAGCACATCAATATGACATATTCCAACTTTTCTACACAAATAATCCAACATGGAGATACAGATAGCTGGAACAATGCAGGACCAAAGGTCAGAGAAGTGTCTCAAAGAAAGCTTATTAGTGAACTCTTAATGAAAGATTTCCAACATTCGTATTTGGAATTAGGTCTTATGCGAGGATAAGGAAACAGTTCTGGAATGCAACAGAAATGCAAAATTGTCTAGGATGTCCTTTTGTAAAAACCAGATTCTGCTATTCTAAGAAGGAAGAGAAATTCACATGTCATTGACAGATCTTTGCAAGAGCAGGGACAATTGCACAGACTAAGTTCCCAGGAATCTGCTCCCTTTAAAGATCAGTTCACATCAGTATTTCAGGACACCAGGATCAACAGATTGCTCTCTCTTTTATGTCTGCCATCCACATACTTATGCCAACCTAGAACCTCAGGAATGACAGATGTCACCTTTTGAATTACATAGGTGGCTGTTGTCTTTCCAGATAACAGTTCGCTTGCGCTCTGCAGGCAGCAGAGTGATGGGATTCAACCATTACCAGCCTTAAAGTCAGAAATGCAGATTTCTTTCCACACATGGTAGCATATTTCTTCTGACCATCTCCTACATCAGACAAGGGGTAAGCTCAGCATGGATGTTCATGAATGTTGCATTCTCCTGCCTGAATTTCCTTCTGTTCTTCCCACATATTACAGCATAGCAGTTCACTTCTTTTCCCTCTAAAATGACTCATCTCCCTGGATTCCCTTCCCTTTGCAACATCCATGGTGCATAAGACTATCACATGCTTGCTTTCTTGTGCCATATATAGGGTTTACATAAACTTGAAACATTTTTGTCATGACTTCTACTTCAAAGATTAATATTATTGCTGTATGGGTGCACGACATGTACATGCAGTGCAGGAAATAAAGAGCGGTATTCCTGCAATCTCAGTTTCACCTGCTAGTGACGCTGATGCAGCAGTCTGTGAGTCTGTGTCTGTTTTGAAGTCACAACCTCAGAGCTGTCTCTCTTCTGCTTTTCTTACTCCACTTTGGGTTGATTCTGCAGTTCACAAAGCTGTTATAATGATTTAGCAAACTGTAGTGCACAGAATGTCTCAGATCCATTTTTGATTCATATTGAATTTTTATCTCAAGAAAAACAGCTCAGTGGCTTCTGCGCAAGAGGCAGTGCAAAATTCAAGGGTTGTGTCAATTACGAGAGTATTTATGGGCATGGAGAAAGAAATTCAATAAGCCTGAGTTCCCTCTACCTTAGAGAGTTTCTGCTATAGAAGTAAAAGATGGACAAAAGTGGAACAAAGTCAATATTGCACAAGATCTTGAAATGTTCGTCAAAGGGAGAAGAAGTAAGGATGAAATGAGTTACCCTTAAATGCCAGTATTCACTTCAAAAACTGACTCTAGCTTTAGTGATCCCTATTTGTGTATCAGTTTTGTTCTTAAAGCAAGACATCCTAGTGAAGAGTTAAGATTCAGTGTGGTGTTATATATCTTGAAAGGCTCTCCCTCTTACAATGCCCAAGTACTGTTTTTCTTATTTACTTTACCTGTCCCAAGTCCTCTTCTGCTGGGTGACTGTGATCATGGGGTTACTGCTGTGCTGAGTTAGGACTGACTCAAACTACTCACAGACAAAAATAGCAACATTTCAACCTAATTGACTTCCCTCACAGTACTTTATTTTTCCCCTTGCCCGTCTTGTTTCCTATCACTTCATTTTATGAGACATCTAGTCATCAACACTTTTTTATCTAAAAGAGAAAATCATTATTTTTAAAGGGTTGTATTATAAAGTGAACTGTCAAAATTTGGTGGTTTTTTTTGGTTGGGAGTGGGGTCAGTGGGTTTATTTTGGACACTTCTGACACTTGCAGCTTTTCATTCTGTAAAATCAATGTGCCGGACTGTTTAAGAGGTAGTTTTCTTGTGTATTTACACTACTGGTAGGAAGATCTTTGGAGTATAATCTATGGGTAGATATATGTTATAGAAAGACCACTAAAATGGGGAAAGCAAGAAGCAATAGAGGAGATGGGGAATCTGTTATCTTTTCCCTTGAATCTGTTGTGGTAACTTGCATCAATTTAAGGGGAATGTAAACATTTTTTAAAAAATATTTTACCAATGCTTATGTGACCTCATGAAAAAGCAAAAGAACATTTTAGTTAAATAGGATTTAAATGTTCTGATTTCCTACTATAAATGTATTTCATGACAGTATTTTACTGCAAAAAATGAACATGATATTATCTACATTACTGGAGATTGAAGGAAGAAACATATATATGAATTTTGAAGTTTACATTTAGTTCCAGTTGAATATGCTTAAAGAAAATAGTGAACTGAATAACAACAACCAGGAGAACTTCTCTGTAACCATATAGCTGTCTAATTAAATATGCACTTGCTTTTATTGATGATAAAATGTAATTTTCTCCCTCTGTAATTCCATGTGAATGCAGTCTCAACCATTAGTATTACAACAGCTCTGATGATTTCTAGCTTTGGTTTTCCAATTCAGATTTTTTACAAACCTGACAGCCTTAGCTTGAATAATGAAAGGCAGCAGTTTTATTAATCAGACATATTCAGCCACCCAAACATCATTAAAACTTGATGTAATCTTATAGTGCAAATTCTTAAACACACAGAAATATTCATATGAAATGTTGACTTCATGGTAAGTGAAGTGTTGAGAACATATCTAACCATCTACTCCATTTTTCTTTAACTACGTAATCCAAAAATATAAATCATAAACAGGCACAGCTTGCATTTTTTAATACTGTAGTCCTGTCTCTTGCTCATCCATTCAAGTAGCTAAACTCTAAGCTGTCTTGGTAGTTAAGAACTACATTTAATGCTTTATTGCTTCTTGGTCGAAGCACATGACTAATGGAAGAAATTGAGTTTCCACAAGTTTTCGCTCAGTAAATAAAGCAAGAAAAAGTTGTGGGAATAGAAAATCATTATTTGTGGGTGTGATGGTTTGGGAGTTCCTCNATTTAGGATCGGCCAGGGGGTATTAGAAGTGGTTAGTGAAATTAATCGGCAGGGAAGAGAAACCAGAAGCTAGACCGCCTGAGACGCTGTGCCCCAGAGACTCCGTCTTATCTAATGTTTATGTTCTTAGTTTTATCCATCTCAGCAAGCCTATGAGTGAAGAAGACATCACCATTGTTTTCATTTTCACAGCCTATAATATAATTTTCTCTATTAAAATATTCCACTTAGCCTCAAACCAGCACAGTGGGAAAAAATAATTTCAAAGAAGAGGGATAGTTAACTTTAAAATGTTCTTTCTTACTCCACCTGTGTGGAGGTCACCATGTAGAACAAGTGATTCGAGGAAGAATTTGCTTCTTAGAGTTAATAAATCCAGAGTGACAACTTTCCAGGGAAAATTCCTTGCCTTATTTGGTGTTTGCAAAGTCTGCAGACCCATTTTGGGCTCTCTCTGGTCACAAGATCACACTGAAGGAGCCACGCAAAACACCCTGTAGGTCCAGGAGGAAAAACAAATCCTCTCTTCTAGATCTTATTTTTCTCTGAACTTTATTAACATAAAAGCATGCCTCATTTGATGATTTTGCCTCATTACTATTCATAGTTCATTAATAAATTCATTAAAGAATCATATAAGTTTCCAAGAGAAGACAGAGCTGGGAAGTGATGAGAAACTGGAAACTCAGATCAGGGGCTGGGACTGATCAGACAAGGACGCTAATACCCAAAGACAGGCAAAGTTGGAAAGGTGGAACTAGCAGCTCATGAGAGGAGGAAAATGAAAAACAGAGAAGGAGCTTGGAAAGGTTGGACAAGAAAACTTCTGTTGTAGGAAATGGAGCCATGAAGTGTAGGGAAGACTGGAACACATGAGAGAAAGGAGGTGGGGACAAATTGGCTGGGACTAAGATTAGACACAGTTGAGCTGGTGCTGGAACTGTTTACACAGATGAAATGAATATGAGAAAAGGCTTTGGACTGAGGCAGAATATATTAAACTTGATGGAAAGACTACATTGCTATTCAGAGCCTGGAAGGGGGTCCAAGACCTTTAGAATTCACCAGTTCTCTACTCTCAAGGCAATGCTAGAGAACTTGTGGCAAAATGTCAGCTTTCCGTTCATTTCTGAAGCTGAGTGCTAGAGGCTCATAGGCAGTATCAGTCATTGAGCTCAGGTATCAGGAAGACTGCAGGATGGCCTACAAATAAAGGAAAGAAAATATTCAGGGGAACCTTTGTTCAGTCAGAAAGCAGGTAGCTTCAATAGAGGCCATTGAATCTAGCAAAACTTTGGATGAAAGACAAGAAATGTGTCTGCTTTTTTTTTGTCACAAATGAACAAATGAAAAAACTTCTGGATGCAACAACCACAAAAGTCTGACCATTTTGGCTTTTGTCATTCATTGCTATTTGGAAGAAACTGTTGAAAATTTAATAGTATCTGTTAGCAAAGTGTCAGGCTTTGTGCAGCTTGATAGGCTCCTGCAGAGAAAATCAAGGTAATCTGCATTAACAATACACTGCTCTGTGCTTGTAGAAAACAGGGAACAAAAAGGAGGGTTTCACCTCTTAGTGTTGTAGTCTATTGGTTTTTACATGAACCTGTTTAAGAATTGCTATTATACAATCACTAGGAAGGACAACTTGAAGAGTTCCTTTTAGCAGGACAGGTTAACTTAAGAGAATAGCACTTTATTCAAGGAAAGTCTTACAGGGAAAAAGATGTACAGCCAGCAGATGAAAAGAGAGCATCAGATTTGGAGCCTTATATTTAGTTTAAGATCCAGATTTACATCCGTTCTTGCTTATATGTATCCAAGTCTTTTATTGCATTAGAAACACAATACATAGATTAGAAACTCTAGATCATGTACTGCTTGTATGTAGTAATGAATAATCCTGACTGTCCTGGTCTCCACTTCATCTTTTCTGTTTAAACAAGACCAACAAAAAACCCTAAACAAAGCAACAAAAACCCCACAACACCAAAAAAAAAAACCAACCCAGAAAAACCCCACAAACCACCAACCATCCAACCAACCAAACCCCAAAGCAACAACAATTGAATTATTAAGCAGTTATGTAGAAATCCATTCAAGGATGAAGTTGAAGCATACTCATGAGGTAAGAGTATCAGCTATTGCTGAAGCTCATTACTGTGCAGTTCACAGAGTGGGATGGCAGGGAGCAATATATATACCGAGTTTAACAAAATTATAGTTGCACAGTCTTGACTTGCTAACTTCATATACTGCTTCAGTCCTAAGAGTTATCCTTTATATTTATGTATTTTCATGTCTATCACAGTATCACAGTATCAGCAAGGTTGGAAGAGACCTCAAAAATCATCAAGTTCAACTCATTACCACAGACCTCGATGTTTTTGAAATACTGTCTACTACATTAAATCATCCAGGCCCTGATTAAAACCACCTAATATTAATAATTTGTGGATAGTATAATAAAATATATTGCAAGGACAGGAAGCTATTTCTGAGTGCTCATGGGAACTAATTATGTTTACCAAGTCTGATGGAGACATGTATGTCCTCTTGCAAGTGTATATGTCACTCTGGCTGGTATTTGGATGACAGCATTATTCATTAGCACCATTGGCTTCATCAAAAAGTTGTGTTTAATGATTATTTCAAACAACAAATCGCATTTTCTGACATTGCAATTCAATATGCACAAAACTCTTGAAGGGATGATTTCTGAATCTATTTGTAGACTAAGAGGGAATGTGCTAGAAGAATGAAAATCTGTATGATAGGTTGGGATGGAGCAAATCACAGTATCACAGTAT
>WBNM01046009.1:1297-15893 GCA_013399055.1 Ramphastos sulfuratus
TATATATATATATATATATATAATGGTTGCATTCCTGTCTGGCACGTTTTATGTCTAAGAGAAAAAACAAAACAAGCAAACAAACCAACCAACCCCAGATTTAGTGTTTTGAGCAAATACTAGAAAATGCCAGAGGCAGATAAGAATCCTCACAGTTAGATATTTCTCGTGTGATCAATGTGAACTATCTAAATCTTCATATTAAAATGGAGCTGATTCCCCACCTTGCTGAGTTTGTAATGACTGGTTTGTGGTGTTTTTTAGCTATTCTTAAGATTAGTACTTACCCATCACAGGTGTAGTGGAAGTGAGAAAATGGGAGAAGCTGCTCTGGACATTTGTAGAATCATAAAATGGTTTGGGTTGGAAGGAACCTTAAAGATTTTCTATTTCCAATGCTCCCTGTCATGGGCAGTAACATCTTCCACTAGATCAAGTTGCTCAAAGCCCCAACCAACCTGGCTTTGAACACTTCCAGTGGGGGGATATCCACAGCCTCTCTGGTAGTCTAGTCTAGTACCTCAACACTTTCAGAATGAAGAACTTCTTCCCTTGCATCTAATCCTGCTTGACTCTGGAGCTGGTCATGCTTCTTTTGATGCAAGCATAGTATCCCAGAGGATCTGCTTCATGATCTCATCAGGCACATAAGTGAGACTGACTGGCCTGGGACTGCCTGGTTCTTCTTTCCTCCCCTCCCTCCTCTTTAAAAAAGGGTAATGTTCCCTTTTTCCATTCAGCTGGGCTTTCTTATGGCTTACAGAAAACTTGCTTTCTGAAGGAAGGATATTTCATTTTACAATCATCAGTAATGATCTGTTGAGACAAAACCAATTTGTGTATTATAACCAGAAACAGACAGCAAGCACATTCCCGGTTCTTTCATTTCTGTCTCTTAATTAAAGGTTACTTGCCTTCATCATTTAATGAAGCTTTTAACCTAAACGTGAAGGTGCAGGTGCTGTGCATCTGTGGTGGGTTGGCAGATTCCACCCCCACCCCCCAAATAAAATTTACCAGACTAGCTCAGAAGGCTTGGAAGTAAGATGACGAGGGCTTTAAACTGGCAGAGAGGAGATTTAAACTGGATGTTAGGAAGAAGTTCTTTACAGTGAGGGTGGTGAAATACTGGCACAGGTTGCCCAGGGAGGTTGTGGCTGCTCCCTCCCTGGAGGTGTTCAAGGCCAGGTTATGAGGCCTTGAGAGACCTGTTCTAGTGGTGTCCCTGCCTATGGCAGGGGGTTGGGACTGGATGATCTTTGATGTCCTTTCCAACCTAAACCATTCTATGATTCTATAATTTACAACAAAGTAAATTTACAACCATAGATACATTTGCACGTATTTACAATTATTACAATTTAGGAATACTACAGAAATCCAATCGTCCCTCCTAGACAAAGAAAGCCCAGAAGGGGCTAATGCCACCTTCCTCTCTCGCCTCCAGGTAGAAAACCAGCAAGATCTCACATGTTATCTGGTCAGTCAAGGTTAATATTCAGTCATGCACAGAGGAGCAGTGAAGGAGGTGGAAGGCAGAAGGCAAAGGGAACAAAGAGTGAGAAATTGTTTACATATTGATGTTTTATCCCTCTTAGCAAACCAATGAATGGTATAGACCTGTATCATTACTTTTCTTTCACATCCAATGCTGTAGTTTGTTTACGTTCTGCACTGAGCTATCAGGAAAGTCCTGATTTTTCTGATTGGAATATTCCAATAAGCCTTAAACTACCATAGCATCCTAAGGAAACAGTGCTTCATTTTTGGCTGTTGGCTTTATTTGCCAACAAGCTGAGAGAGCTAAATTTTGCAACCTATGACATCTCTTCTCATCTTCTGTTCACAAATTTCTCATGATTTAAATCTCAAGTGGAGTTTTCTCTCGAGCACTTCTGTTCCTAAAGACTTTGCTGATCTGGAGTCTATGAAGAAGTTGAATAATAGGCATGTAACCCATTCTTTATGCAAAATATAAGTCATGTGCTGTCACCTTATGTTTCAGAGGATTCTATCTATTTTAATACTTTCATCTGTAATATGCTGCTGCTTGTCATCTTGATTTGGATCCTTGTATTTTTAAGATTTTATTATTCTTCTTGAATGGTAGGATGTTATCTTCTCTGTCTTCTGCAAGTAAAACAATATAAATGCTAATGAAGAAAGTTACTTTTGCCTTCCAAAGTAGTGAACTCAGATAAAAAACTTCAGGAATGCGATAAAAATAAATATAACAATGACCAAAGGGGAGACTGGGGAGGCATGGAAAGATAAATAAAATGACCCAGAACATACTTTACTGTGAGAAAACCTTTATTGTGACCATTTGCTGGCTTGAAACACCTTTAGCCTGCCTCAAATTTAGCAAATAAACAACTATAAGGAACAGAAAAGTGTGTCTGTGAAAAACTTTAAGAAATATCTTGTGTTTGAGAAGCACACACAGAAAATACCCCAAACCAAAATGAAACAAAAAGCCAGACTGAAGAAAAAAAACAAATAAACAAACAAACAAACAAAAAACCAAACCAGTGACTTTACACCATCAAAACAAAAGGAACAAACATCCCAGAAACAAGGAGAGAAAAGCGAGGGGATGTGTGTGTTTTGGTTTGGTTGGTTTGTTTGTTTTTTCCCCTCTCTGAGCAGTTTCAGTATTTTTTCTTCTTTCAGGCATCATTGCTTTGATAACTTTATTTCCTATTTCAAACCCAACAGAAGAAAAACTCAAGAGGTAACTGAGACAGGCTTATGACTCTGTGTCTTGGCCAGAAGGACATGATAATAAGAGATGTACAGCAATTTATTGACAGTATGTTGGAGAGACATTTGTGTCTTTGGCTTTTTCTCAGTGGAGGAGTGATGTAGGTTTGGGAGTTCCCCGCCCCCCCCACACTTTGTAAAATGACCCAGGCTACAACTCAGCCGGCTGGAAGTTTAGATGAAGCTCTATTTACAGCTCAGCACAGTGTACAAACAGGTATATACACTATATACAGGAATATTTACAGAAATATACAAGGTAAAGGTAATACAGAAACACAACACCCCTCCCAGAAATCAGAGACCCCAGGAGGGGCTCCCAACCACCCTTCCACCTTCTCCCCACCCCTATACCTTACCCCAAGGTTTTGAGGATCGGCCAGAGGAGGAGTTAGAAGAAAAATGATTAGTGAAATTAATTTGTCGGAGAGGAGAAGCCAGAAGTTGCAGGATAGCCCCAGACGCTGTACCCCAGAGCCCGTGACCAGCCCGACTGTCTTATCTTTTGTTTTGGGTTCTTTCTTAAGCATCACAGCAAGCCTATGAGTGAAGTAGACATCACCCTTGTTTCCTTTTCACAGCCTATAATATAATTTTCTCTATTAAAATATTCAAATTAGCCTTAAACCAGCACAAGGAGGCTGAGAATTCAGGAGGAATCAAAGCACTTAGCATTTTCTTATTGGAGGCAGAAATCCAAGTGATCCATAGTTTGTGATACACAAGCACACAACTACAGCAATTTGAAATGAATGTTCACAGCATCGCAGAATCGCAGCATCACAGGATGTTAGGAATTGGAAGGGGTTGGGAATAACCTCCATGGATCATTGAGTCCAACACCCCTGCCAGAGCAGGACCATACAATCTAGCACAGACAGCACAGGAATGCATCCAGATGAGTTTTGAAAGTCTCCAGAGAGGGAGGCTCCACAACCTCTCTGGGAAGCCTGTTCCAGTGCTCTGTGACCCTTACAGTAAACTTCCTATGCTGTAGTTTATACCCATTGCCCCTTGCCCTATCACAGGGTGCAACTGAGAAGACTTTGTCCCCTCCCTGCCTTGAACTCTTTTGAGTAGCTCCCTGCCCCTCTTGAACTGGGAAGCCCAAANGACTTTACACCATCAAAACAAAAGGAACAAACATCCCAGAAACAAGGAGAGAAAAGCGAGGGGATGTGTGTGTTTTGGTTTGGTTGGTTTGTTTGTTTTTTCCCCTCTCTGAGCGGTTTCAGTATTTTTTCTTCTTTCAGGCATCATTGCTTTGATAACTTTATTTCCTATTTCAAACCCAACAGAAGAAAAACTCAAGAGGTAACTGAGACAGGCTTATGACTCTGTGTCTTGGCCAGAAGGACATGATAATAAGAGATGTACAGCAATTTATTGACAGTATGTTGGAGAGACATTTGTGTCTTTGGCTTTTTCTCAGTGGAGGAGTGATGTAGGTTTGGGAGTTCCCCGCCCCCCCCACACTTTGTAAAATGACCNGATCAGTGTTGTTTGAAGTCAGTGAGATGAACAGTGATGTCATTGGAGATCTTCAGTTCTAATTTATGTGTGTGCTAGAGCTCAGTAAACTGTTATCAAATGGTTTGCCAACATCCTAAGAATTGACCTTATACTTGTGTAGTTTTACATCGTTCTCTTACATGTCATTCTCCCTAGGCAGCACATGACACAAATGAAAACACTACATGTTTACAAATCATATTTATCTCATTAATTCAGCTCTGCAATCAGTAATAATGTGTTTTATCCACGCCTGAAAAAGAAAATATCATAGTTGAAGATATGTAGTTATTAGCACTATGATAACTCCATCCCATTAGCAGTTCATTTTTAGCTCCACTAATTCTAATTCAGGACTAAAAGTGTAAAATAAAACAAAATTGATGGCTAAGACTCCTGAAGTATTTTTAGATTCATGCCAGAATTAATGATGATTAGTGAGGTATAGGTCATACTAATGTGTATTTTCTTACTTGGAGTAGACTAAATGTTGAATTTTGGCCTGGACTTCAGGTGTAATCTCTTCCTAAATTTGCTTTTCACGTTTTTATCTATGCTGAGTTCCTCTCTCCCATCTCCAAAGAGAAAGAATAGTGCTGCAAAAACCCTACCAGAAAATACAAGAGTGGCAATGTAAGACAATGGAGGTCAAAGACTGTAGAAATATTAGTTCAGCTAATTAATTAGCTGCAACTCCATTTAATCATCCAGTATAAGCAATGTAAACTAACATGTCTGCAAATACCTGAGCAAGCTAATGAGTTTAGGAGCAAAATTGGAGAATAAATCTTATTAGGAGTGACTGAAGGAGCTGGGGCTGTTTAGTTTGAAAAAGAGGAGGCTAAGGGGAGAGGCTGCTGCTGGTCTCTTCTCACAGGTTAACAGTGATAGAACAAGAGGGAATGGCCTCAAGCTGCCATTGGGTAGGTTTAGACTGGATATTAGGAATATTTTTTTCCAGCAAGAGACATGAAACTTGTGTCTTTATTCCATTTGGTTTGATACTCCATGTGCTGGGGAAAGTGTAGAGGAGTGCAACAATGCTGGTGAAGGGCATGGAGAATAAATCTTGTGAAGAGTGAGGGAAGGAGCCAGGGCTGGTTGGTTTGAAGAAGAGGAAGTTGAGAGGAGACCTTGTCACTCTCTACAACTACCTGAAAGGATGTTGTGGAGAGGCTCTTCTCACACGTATATAGTGATAGAACAAGAGGGAATGGCCTCCATCTGCAACTGGGTATATTTAGACTGGATATTAGGAAACATTTTTTCCCAGCAAGAGTGGTCAGGCATTGGAATGAGCTGCCCAGGGAGGTGGTTGAATCACCAACCCTGGATGTGTTTAAATGTCATTTGGATGTGGTGCTTGGGGATATGGTTTAGGGTGCACCTTGCAAGTAGGGTTGTCGGTTGGACTTGGTGAACCTGGGGGTCTTTTCCAACTGGAATGTTTCTGTGATTCTGTGAAAATCAGACTGTATCAAATCAGTGGTGAATAAAATAACATTTCTTGACATTTTTAGTCTTTTTTTGAGCAAGCAATGTTGATATGTGTTTTGCTATAAATGAGCCTAACTTGGAGATGCTCACATTGCAGAGCAAAGCTCTCAGGTCCTGAGGCTGTGGTTTAGCCATTGGGAATGTGGCTTCAAGTGCTACATTCAGTGGTCACTGAAGTGTGTCACTGAAATTAATAATGCAGTTTGTAAGGATTTTAGAGTTTTAATGTCATTATGTCACTTCATGTAATTAACTTCTTCATTCCCTTTCTTCATTCCTGCACCAGCCTTGGGAAAGTAGGCAAGCATCTGCATGAGATTAGGATGTGCTATGCTTAGTGCACTCTAAAGCCACACTTAAGTCATCTTACAATCATCTTATATTCATTTTGCCTTGAAAGTGGTAGTAAGACATTGATAACATTGCAAAAGGCAGCAGATATAACTGGATATTATATCATAAAAAGAGACAGTTATTAAAAAGGTACAAGATGGAGTACCTGCTTAGCATCCTGTAATTTTAACTGGTAATTAAACTTGAGTGTTTCATTTTCCCAGTCAGCTCATCAGTGACTCTAGAAAAGAAATGATCCAGAAGTTAAATCCTTTGGGGAAAACAATAGTAATTAATTACATTTCTCAAGGGACAATATATTCCCAAAGCTTGTTTCTGGGTAACCTCTTGAGCAACAGACATTGTAATGGACAAGTGGCAAAATAAGGAGAATCAGGAAAATTCTTTTTTTTTTTTTTTTTTGTTTTGTTTTTTTGTTTTTTTGGTTTTTTTTAATATCCATTACATTTCCAGCCTGGCTTACTGCATACCATAATTTCCTTAAAAATCACAAAATCAGTACATTTGGTGATTCTGTGATTTCCTATATTATATCATATATTATATATTATATATTGAAGTAGTCTTGAGGTCTGTGGTAATGGGTTGGACTTGATGATCTTTGAGGTCTCTTCCAACCTTGCTTATACTGTGATACTGTGATACTGTAACCTGTGCTAGTGGGAGGTGTCCCTGCCTATGGCAGGGGATTGGAACTAGATGATCCTTGAGGTCCCTTCCAACCTTACCATGCTATGATTCTATGATTCTATGATCATGGTTAATATTTATCACCTTTGGCCATATGAAAATAAGGAGACAAGATTCTACAAGATTTGCTGCAGTATCTGCTTTGCCATTCTTCCAAAATGTAATTACATATACAGACAAATTAGTGATGAAAAAGACCTAGTAGGTCAGAAAGTAATATCTCTTTGCAATGGAGGAATTCTCCCAACAGAAAATCCTATTATGTTTTTTTCCCCCCTCTATGTTTGGTTTAAGACTTGAAGTGTTGGGAATTCCCCTTTTGTTCTGAGAAATTAATCAATTCTACTTTTCCTAATTTTCTTCTAACTGATTTTTGTTCTGATTCACTTCTTTCAGCTGCCTCAAGTTATTATGTTTACTCCCTGCCTGGCTATCAATCCCTTCTTAGTTTTTGTTTAGCTACTCTACACATATTAAAATTTTTAATCTATTCTTGTATGTCAATCCCTTCAGACCTCTTACACATTTCAGTGTTTTTCTCCATAATCCTTCTGTTCTACATACTCATTCTACTTATCAATCACCCACAGTGAGTGCTGAATTAAAATCCTCTGTGAGCAAACCCAGAGATTTCATGGAGCTAGGTAAACACATCTTCCAAGAAAGAACTAGCAGCTCAGAAAATCTTGGAGTAAAACACCAATTGGTTCTTTCCTTCTCCCTCCCAAAAAGGGTGTAAAACTACATCTTTAATGACTATCTCAGATTGTTTGCCTGTTATTATAGTGGCCTTAAAAGATGAACTCAAGATGAAGCTTCTCATGACAGGACAGCTGAAATCAGATCAGGAATGTTTCATAGTGTTATGGGTTAGAGTGGATCCCTCCCCCAACAACTTACTGTAAACCTGCCCTAGAGAGAGTGTATTCACTACAACTCAGGACTTGGAAAGTCAGAAAATGAAATTGTATGTTTACAGTTAAAGTAAGTATCACAGTATAAGCAAGGTTGGAAGAGACCTCAAAGATCATCAAGTCCAACCCACTACCACAGACCTCAAGACTAGACCATGGCACCAAGTGCCACGTCCAAATGTGCCTTGAACACCTCCAGGGACGGTGACTCCACCACCTCCCTGGGCAGCCCATTCCAGTGGGGAATGACTCTCTCAGTGAGGAACTTTCTCCTCACCTCGAGCCTAAACTTGCCCTGGCACANGGCTGGAGAGCTGGGTGAAGGCAAACCACATGAAGTTCTATAAGGACAAGTGCAGAGTCCTCTACCTTAGGAGGAATAACAACAGGTGCCAGTACAGGTTGGGGGCTGCCCTGCTGGTAAGAACTTCCATGGAGAAAGACCTTGGAGAGCTGGTGGGCAGCAAGTTCTGCATGGGCCAGCAATGTGCCCTTGTGGCCAAGAGAGCCAATGGCATCCTAGGGTGCTTCAGGAAAAGTGTGGCCAGCAGGTTTAGGGAGGTTCTCCCTGTCTGCTCTACCCTGGTGAGACCACACCTGGAATATTGTGTCCAGTTTTGGGCTCCCCAGTCAAGAGAGGCAGAGACCTGTTGGAGAGAGTCCAGCGGAGTGCTATGAGAATGACTGGGGGACTTGAGCACCTCCCCTACAAAGAGAGACTGAGAGCCCTGAGAAAAGAATGAGAGGAGATCTCATCAACGTTTACAAATATCTGAGGGGTGGGTGTCAATTGGATGGGGCCAATCTCTTCTCAGTGGTCAGCAGCAATAAAACAAGGAGCAGTGGCTACGAACTGGAACATAGAAGGTTTTACCTCAACATGAGGAGAAACTTCTTTACACTGAGGGTGACAGAGCACTGGAACAGGCTGCCCAGAGAGTTTGTGGAGTCTTCTTTGCCAGAGACTTTCCAAACTCACCTGGATGCATTCCTGTGTGAACTACCCTAGGGGATCCTGCCTTGGCAGGGAGGTTGGACTCTGTGATCTCTGGAGGTCCCTTCCAACATCTAAGGTTCTGTGATTCTATTAGAGAATATAGCAACCTTAGAGGCGACGAGGATGGAGTAAAGCATCAGCAAATACCAAAAGCAGCAGTAAAACAGCAGTGGGGGAAGGTGGCAGTGAGTGCAGCAAGGGCAGCAAAAAGAGAAGATACAAGCTGTACTTCCAGATAGAAAATTTTTGATGCTTCAATGAAATTATATTAACTTACCTATTGTTGCCATTTTATGTCATGTTCACCTCTTCAGTCAGAGACTCCAGTACTTTTCCACTTTACAATCAGTTTCTCTGTTCCTAATTTTTTTTATGTCTGAGCTAGAAATCTAGCTCAAACAGTCACACATAGCCAATATGGAAGGTAAACAAGCATGCTGTCACAGCACTTCCACGACAGGCAGAAGAGGTAGCCATGCTGAGAATTACACATTTTTATCTTGGACAAAGCTCCACAATCTTTGGGTGATTTTCTTGTGAGGCATAGGTGTATTTCCTTGTGACAGTGTGTAGCTCTTTCCTACTTGTGACAGTGTATAGTTGTCTCTATCTACAGCAAGTAGGACAGCACAGCACCTTGCTTGTCCAGGAAAAGCCAGACAGATCACAGTATAAGCAAGGTTGGAAGAGACCTCAAAGATCCTCAAGTCCAACCCATTACCACAGACCTCGAGACTAGACCATGGCACCAAGTGCCACGTCCAAACGCGCCTTGAACACCTCCAGGGACGGTGACTCCACCACCTCCCTGGGCAGCCCATTCCAGTAGCGAATGATGCCTGTTGCTTAGGCAATGGGAGTACAGTATCATTCTTATTCACAAACCTACCACTTCATCCCCAAAGCAGCACTTTTGATGTTTTTGGTCAAGCATTGCCAGCACGGACAATCCTTCAGAATACAGCACCTTAGGTTCAGAGTGCCCTGATCAAGCACTAAACAAGAAATTGGGGACTAGAAGCAATATCTCCTATTATATTATTTGAACAAAGAGTGACACCAAAAAATCATGGTAGAAGTTAGCAACTCTTAGGAATTATTCACTGCACATCAACATTTTCTACCTTATTAAAATACTTTTTTTCTGCCTTTGGCAGTGGAGGTATATAAATGAGAGTATGCCAGGATGATATATTTCCAGTTGCTCAGTCTTGTATTGTAGAATCATAAATCAGGTTGGAATGAACCATTGAAGGTCATCTCATCCAACACTCCTGCAGTGAGCAGAGACAGCTCCAACTAGATCAAGTTTTTCAGGGCTTCATCAAGTTTGACCTTGTATGTTTCTAGGGATGGGGCCCCCAGCACATCAGTGGGCAACCTGTTCCAGTATTTCACTACCCTCATTGTGAAGAACTTTTTCCTTATGTCCAACCTAAATCCACCCTGCTCTTCACTGTGTGATCCCTCATGTCAAGATTAGGCAACTAGCATCACTTGAGGCTCCATCGGTAGCTTTATGTATATCCTTTTAGCTCATGTTACCTCCTAAAAGTTCAATCAATCAAAGTTTCATATGTCTTTTAATTAGACCACTTTTATAGTTAAAGCACGATGCAAGAACATCATTCATATTTAAAATAGAACAAGCAGTTGTGAAATAGCCTGTGAGAAATGGTCCCTAATATTTCATGCAGAGGAGTGTCGTGTAATGACCAAGATGAAAAAGCACAGGGTTTATCTGAAACCTGTTGGAAATTAGTGATCTGTAGACATAATCCAGCTGTTCTGAGACAGACTTTCAACACAGGGGCCTTAAAAATTTGGTGAGTTCAGTGCACCAAGATGACACAGTTTGTGTGGCACTCAGTGACTGGAAATAATTGTATTGATGCATGGAGTTAGAGAAGAAGTGCTCTCATTCTGGTGAGCTGCCTGAAAAGCAAAGGCAAGGTGACATTAGAGAAGGAGAGCCAAACCCAAGAATGACAAATTATATTTGTAAATAATTCTATGCACAAGAATGTTTATCTGAATGTGCAAAGCAAAACCTTAGCAACATATCAATCCAAATTGTCTACAAGAGTCCAAAAAACGAGACACGTCGCCACAGTCTGAGGAGACTTGGAATATTGTATTCATTGTTTGCTTGCTTATTTATGTATTTCTTTGCATCCTGTTTGTGCCATGGGGCAATTATACCAGACAAGAGGCAAGTACATCACAGACATATTACCATACCCCAGGAAAGCTTAAGAGTGCAAAATAAAACAAGCAGATACAGGAAGCTTTATCACTGAGCTGTCTCTTTCCAACCGCAGATCTCAGAATATGTCACAGATCTGTGAGTAAAAACAGACAAAAAGACACAAATGAAGCTCAAGAAGTACAGTGGCGTGTGACTGTAGCAGTACATGAAGTGCTTTGATGAAGCAAAGCTCTTAAGGATAGACCCAGCCTCAAACCAAAGGAGATTTCACTGGCTCCAGCACTAGATGCTGGCTTCTTGGAACTCGATAGAAAACCTGTAAGAGCATAAGAATGTAAAGTAAATAATTAAGATAATCCCCTAAAGTAGTTAAGTAGGTAGTTAAGTAAGCTCATCCAACTTGTCATTTAGACAAGCAATGCCTAATTAATGTCTGTATTTACACTAAATTATTGCTTAGGGTGTTTTGTAGGTATCACTGTGCAAATTCAGTGTTTCATTCCTTCTTCCATTTTTAAAGTTTGAAACCATTTAAAAGGCAAAACGTTTGCCAATATTCTTTTGCTATCCCTTTATATATGTTAATGCCATGTTGCTATAGACATGGGAATTTCAGGTGCCATGTAGCAGAAGACCTCAATATGTGCTTAATGGCATGTTTTTAAGAACCACATGACCTACATGTTCTCTTTTCACCTCTCACACAATACAGAATGACGTATCCCTCAGGAACAAGGGTCTGATGGAAGGGTCTTAATGGTTCAAAGAAACCTCCCTTAACATATAAGGTTTCTGTATGAAAAAATTAATTACATTAGGCATGTAATTATTTTGAAACATTAAGTAGTAATGCCACCCAAACAACAGAAAAACGAGTCATGGCTGGTAGTATGCATCTTTGAAGCAAGCAGTGTTGAATGCATAAGCTTTTCTGCAGACACAGAAGATCCCTATTTTGCTGTTAGAGCCAGGGAAGGGGGGCACNTGCAACTTGAGGCTGTGGCCCTCGTTCTGTCACTGGGTGCCTGGGAGAAGAGACCAACCCCTACCTGGCTACAACCTCCCTTCAGGTAGTTGTAGAGAGCACCTTTTCATGAACCTGTGATTCACGATGGAATCCCAATTTCAGTGGTACAAGGGAAAGGTTCTAACATCCAGAGGTTGATTCCCTTCTGTTTCTGAGCCTTGTAGAGGAATAAAAGCATTTGGGTAAGCTTCAGAAGGTGGATACAGAATCTATAGCCTGTTTCAAATGCTGGCCTCATGGATAAATCTGAAGAAAGAGTGTAAAGCATCATGTGAAAGGCTGAAGTGGGGGCCAGAGAAAAATGATCCAGTGGTAACATTGCTCAATAGCCTAAAGTTTTTTCACTTATTTATTTCTATTGTCTGGGAGATGGTAGTAATAGTACTCAGAATCATTAGGAAAAAAAACCCAACAAACAACAAAACAAATCTAATGGTTTCTTTAAAAAAATAAAATATTTTTCTTTCAACATTTCTGTGAGAGATTCCTTCAAGTAATTTTTAATTTTTGTAGTCCACTGTAAGACCCTCAGAATAGAGCCACCATCAGTCTAGCAAAATGTGGTCACAACTATGTATTGACTTTTTCCTCTTAAATAAACATCAGTAGTTTGCACATGAAAATTAACAGCTGCACTCACAATGTGGATTACATCTCATTCACAGCCTTGTAATGGGAATTAAATTGGTTAAGAAAGAGAAATCCTGGGTTTAAAATTGGTGTATGATCAAAATCCAAACCCATAGCTGTCATAAGTAGTACATATGATTGATGAATTCTTCATTATGCTCATTTAAATATTTTTTTAACTGTAATTTTTTTAAATACCCTTTGCCAGCACCCGGCGAAATATAAAAGGCAGAGCTTCACCTGAATTTGATGTTTTGGGCAAACAATTTATTTTCCACTTTTAGTCTTTTTACACTATTTAATTAATTTAGTTAATTAGTATTATCAGATTTTAAAATCCAACAGAATTAGAGAACACTCTTTTGGCAAACGTTACAGTTTAGGGAGTTCAACTTAAGATGAAACAAAGACAATCTTTCTTTGTCTGCCTGCTGAAGTGTTTTCTTCTTGGACATCTAGGCAGTTCCAGTAGAATAATTTCCCTTAAAATTGGCACAGGATTAAAGCTTTAGGTATGGGAAACTGAAATAGAGGCTCTTTTCTCTGGATTTTTCTGAGCTTAAAAAGATTGGAAATTAAAATTTACCCTCTGTTTTTGTTTGTTTGTTTTAAGGATTGTCTTTGTGTTTGTTATAGAGGGGAAATCCAGGGACTAGCACCTCAGCTGCACAAAGAGGGTGAGAAAAAAGCATGTGCTTGGATCTCTGCTACTTAAAGAATGCTTACCAAGTATTATGGGAATAAAATGCTGCCAAAACAAAACAGTTTTATTATGCTAATTTTGTAGACTTAAATGGGCACAGGCAGTGAATAATGAAGGCCAGAGTAAGATCAGAAGTACATAACCCAATTTGTTTGCTAAAGTATCTCTTTGTTCATGTATGTAACAGCCACAATGGTACAGAAGAGAATAAAAATACCATTTCTGGGGTAGGGTTGAAGAGGGAGATTGAAATTTATGAGACCAGGTAAAACCATCTGAACTTTACTGCTCTTCATTTTGAGCTGCCCGATGACTTCTAAGGGCTATAGTTCCAAACAGAATGCTCACTTTGAATGCTAGTTTAGCATAAATTGACATGCAAAAGCTCCAAGTGTTCCTTCTGTGTTAGCAGCATTATCAGACTGGATGCAAAAAGTAAAAGCAGACATGGTAAAAGATTCCAAACCGCAGAAGTAAAGGACAGCTTCACTCCTTTAAATGAGAGCATGACAGAATGGCTTAGGTTGGAAGGGACTGTAGAGATCAGTCCCACCATCATCCACCAGATCCAACCTCTCCACCATGGGCAAGGATGCCTCACATCTAAACTTGGCTGCTCAAAGCCTCATCCAACCTGGCCTTGAACAGTCCCAGGGAGGAGGCATTCATAACCTCCTTGAGCAACCTATTCCCAAGTCTCACCACCCTCCTACTGAAGAACTTCCTAAGATCCAGTCTAAACCTACTTTCCCCCAACTTGAAACCATTCCCCCTTGTCCTATTTCTAGGAAGATCTGGGCAAAAGAACAGAATATAATCTCAGCAAGTTTGCTGATGATACAAAAACTGGAAAGAGTGGCTGCCACACCAAAAGGCTGGAGACTTGGGCAGAGACCAACCTCATGAAGTTCAGCAAGGGCAAATGTAGAGTCTCACACTTGTGGAGAAATATCACCATGTATCAGTACAGGTTAGGAGCTGACCTGCTGGAAAGTCACTGCAGAGAGATCTGGGAGTGCTAGTGGACAGCAAGTCTACCTTGACCCAGCAATGTGCCCTCATGGCCAAGAAGGCTAATGGTATTCTGGGGTACATGAAGAAGAACGTGTCCAGCAGATGGAGGGTTGTTCTTCCCCTGCTCTGCTCTGCCCTGCCCTGGTGAAGCTGAACTCAAAGTATTGCATCCTGTTCTGGGCTCCCCAGCTCAAGGGGGACAGGGAACTACTGTAGAGAGTTCCACAGAGTGCCACAAGGATGATTAGGAGCAGAAGCATCTGTCTTAAAAGGAGAGGCTGAGAGA
>WBNM01046013.1:0-54765 GCA_013399055.1 Ramphastos sulfuratus
CCCCCACGTGACACAGTCCCTGCCCTCGCCCATTGCCCGGATCCAAAATGGCCGCCGGTGAGCCCCCTGCCAGATTGGGCATCATGCCCGACTTCAAGATGGTCTTCAACGGAGGCTAGCCGAAGACATCCTAGCGGGTCAGTCCCAACGCTGCGGCCCGGTAGGTTAGACGAAGCCCCGCCTCAGCCAGTCTGCCGTTCCCGTTGGCTCTACAGAGGGCTAGGTTTGCTCTTATTGGCTAGAGAGGTGTCGCTCCCGCTCTCCTTGCTCTAGGGCTCGGGGAACTATTTTCCATTAGGCGGAGGGGGGCTGGGGAGGGGGATTCTTCGACTCGCTCGTCCGCGCCGAGCGGCAGGCGGCGGGCCCGGGCGAGGTGGTGGAGGATGCTGCGGCCGGTGGGGCCGCCGGGACGGCGCTGAGGCGTCGGTCTCCCCGCCGCAGCGCAGCGGTAGGTGTCTCTCGGTCGGGGCTCGGGTTCGGTGAACGGGACCTGCGCCGCTCGCCCCCCGGCGGCGAGAGGCGGCCGCTCCCCGTCGCGGCCCCGGCTCCGTTGCCGTCCGCCGAGGCCGCGGCTCAGTGAGGGAGGCGGGGAGCTGCCGCCGTCTCCTGGTCGCCGGCACCCAGTGCCTGAGAGAGCCTGGGGACAGGGACGGGTGAGCGGGAAGGGGTGGGCTCGGCCGGGGCGCGGCGAGGTGCCCGCAGGAGAGAAGGCCGCCCCGGGGCAGAGAGTGGACACACAGTGGTTAGGGGCAGCCCTGCTAGGTCCCGGGTACTCTTCTGGAGGAAGCGGGGAAAGCCGAACCTGGCGTTTGCAGAGAAGCCCGAGGGCCCGGGGACCCTCCCCAGCCTGAATTTAGTGACGGCACCCTCAGGCCGGCGGTCAGGGCTGCCCCGTGTCGAACAGCTGGCGGGACGGCAGCGCCAGGCTGGGACTCCCGTTTGGGCTTCCAGGGTCATTTGGAAGCTGGTGTAAGACTAGGGGTGTTTAGTCGGCGATCTCCTGAAGTTGAGTTTGCTTTCGTGTTTGTCCATGTGGAAATCACCCGTGCAGAATTGCTGTTAAGAGTCTCCTCGGGGCACATAGTCATTTCTGTGGAGTTAAACATCAGGCAGTACTCGTAAAAGTTTTTGGAAGTCATCTTTATATGCATCTAACACAAAGTTTTGAATGGTCCCTTGGAATTGTAGAGGCAGTAAATTGTGTTACTTCTGCTGTTGTTAACTTTAATTCAGTGATTGCACTGAATCACAATAGTTGAATTCTGTGTAATATATTTCTGATACGTTTGTTTCCTCAGGTTCGTGTATCGTCTGTTCATACATTGTGATGAACAGAGCATGTACAATAGTTCTGCTTCCATTCTCTGAAGACTTGCAGAATGCCTGTTTTGTTTTTCTTTTTGACTTTCTGCCCCCTTGCCTTTCTTTCCCTCTAAAGCTTGTTGATTCTTTCCCCCAATATTTTTGTGATTGCGAGCTATCCGTTTTAGGCTAATCGTCATATGGGATACCATATCCCATCATGTGAGGCATGATCCCCGACTATGCCACACAACTCCTCCTAACACAAATGCAGTGCTTTTTCCACTGAAGCTAATTTCAGGATGGGTAGTGAGTTTGGTAAAGGTGTGGCTTTTTCTCACATAAATTGCAACAATTTAAGGAGCACAAGAAGGTATTTTGGGTACAGATGTGGCCCAGGTGAACTATTTGCATGGAGGTGGTATCAATGGGAAGTGGTACTAAAGCTTGCGTTTCTATAACATTTGTTTTAAAGTAAATATGTTTTGTAGGTTTGCACACACTTTTACTGGATATAATTTTAAATTGATCTGCCTATTTTTTGGAAGACAAGTGAACTAAGTATGTGCGTTGGATATCAGGATGAGAGCAAAATCTTGAGAGTTTTTTCCTGGTTTTAAAAGCAGAAGACTAAATTTCTTTTTCATGGCTAGTTAAAGCTTTGAATGAATACGAGTGTTCTGTTTTTTTGAGTTTTTACTTTACCTTTATATCTTCTGTATAGTTATTTTTAAGCTTAAAATTCCCTGAGAGATGAGCGTTCTGGGACACTTTGTTGTCTTTTTTTTTTTTTTTTTTTTTCCCCTTTCCTTTTGGGTGAGAGGCAAAAAAGGAGCCTTCTGTAGTTGCAAGTGCCACAGTAAATATTTTGCTAGGTTTTAAGCTCATTGTCATTTAAAATGTAGCTTTAGAGTGATTTAATAGTGTTGTTACTATCATATGAGTTAGGATGTAGTAGTACTCAGAGGAGATTGTTCAGTTGCTGGACCCTGTAGTGTGAACTTCTTTACAGAATCAGTGTTTTAATGTGCCTTTCTAAAAGTGCTTTTATTTTTATTATCAGATTATACAGTAAGAGTGTAACTTCTAATTTCCTTTTGTGTAAACCTGGGTGAGTGAGTTCAGTTTAGGGATGTTACTCCAAGACACATTAGTCTTGCAGAAGAGACTTCTTTAGTTCTATTCCAGCCCACAAAGCGTGAGTAAAGAATGTAGTTTATGTGCCCCAGAAGTTTTGACTCCAGTGAATTATTGAGGGTGGCATGGCCTTTCAGGGGGGGAGAATTGGAGTTATGTCACTAGGTGGTGACCACGGAGTAAGTACATCATAGCCCGTAACTGCCTTCGGCCTCACTTGGATCTCATAACTTTTCTTCTGAGTTCAAATCTCATGTGCCACTGTGCACACAGATGACATTAGGGCAGTTCTGCATTAAATTGTGTTATGTCTGTGGGAATCTTGAGGTGTAGTTTGCACACCTCAAGTAGGTTTGTGGCATTGTTAAAGGCTTCCTGCTGAAGATGTCATGCAGCCTTCAGCCTGAATGTAATGCCTGCTACTTTGGATATCCTGAGTTGATGAGGTGTAATATTGAAAGAAGGCACATTTCCAATTTAACCTCCTAATTAATACAGTTGTCAATCTGTAAACCAAGATGTGCAAGTGGACCTGGTATCAAAGTAATCACCATAGCAATAGGGTTTTTGCCAAAACATTTAATTCTGTCTTTTTGTGGGTTTTGCACATTAATAATTATGGCAAACTGAATTAGCTATACATTTAGTATGTCTTCTTTGTCGGTTCCAAAGCAAACTACATAAAGGAGAAAACAAAACCATTTTGAGACCTGATGGACTGAACTGCTGCAATTTGTTCTGATTTTCCATTGGTCTAAATGTGCTTCATCTACTCTGATTTTAGAATTGCATTAGCAATACAACCAATTAGTGAATTCAGACAGCTGGGTAGCATACAATAGCTTATTGTGACTTCGTATGTATGAGAGCATTGGAAAAATGGCTATGTAAGCCCGTGGAGGAATATCTAGAACTTTTCTTGTGTTGCTTTTTTAATGGTGGCAGGTACATCTAAGAAAGAGCAGATGGAAGGAATTAGAAATCAACTGTACTCTATTAGAGTGTTTTTTAATCTTTGAAACATGTGAAACCTGTCACTCTGTGGCAAGGCTCTAGAGAAATGACATGCATATCGAGTTTGTTGTGGTAATTCATGTGTTTCTCTGATGTAAATAACCTTAGATGGTATGACATGCATATTTTTTTTTTCCTGGGTTTATTCATTATGTTTAAAATTAAGAGACGTATTTTAGTCTAATCAAAGGACAGTGATGATGTCTTTTAATAGTAGTAAGCTACCTTATGTGTTAATAGCCTGTTTATAATTGCTTAGTTTTTGGTAGATCCTTCATGGGGTTCAGATTTATCTATGTAACTTTCATATGATAGGTTTATCTACTCTAAAGATTTAAAGTAGTGATGTTTAATTTACTGCTACAAACAGTGGAAACAATGTAAAATCTAAACAGGATGCCATTGTCTTCAATAAAATGTACATTTCTGACTTTATAGAATGAAAGGAAGAAATTTTAATTTAAAGGCTTCGCCATAAGCTCCTAAGGTATTGGTTCCTACTCCAAAATATTGAAACAGGCTGGCTGGTTAAGTAATTCTTGAGTAGCTGTCTATTTTAGATTGATTTCCTTGCCTCTTGTTTCTCCAAGAGCTATGCATGGTAGTTTCATCAACCTTAAGGGGAAATTAGCACTTCATATTATGTTGTGGTATTTATGCCTGGAGGCTTCATTAAGGCCACAAGGGTTGGTTATGTTGAGCAATCTGTAGTGCGTCTCCTCCATCTGATCTCGGCCTGCACTGTATTGAGATGCCTGATGTCTTCAAAAGATATCTAGTTAGTTTAAAAAAATGCGTTTTGATTTATGGCTCTTGGGGTCAGAAGGACCATCAACTTTTCTGATACTGTTAATGTATGCATTAGCTTGAAACAAACGTGCAATTACTCTATTAAATAAAGTGCCCTGAAACAATATGCATTTGTGTGGTTTGGTTGTTGGGCAGCTTATTTTAATCCTTGAGCTATATCTGTTTAAAATATTGTATTTAAAGTTTAGCAAATGTATGCTATACCTTCTGGAGCCCTTATACTTTGTCAGCTCTATAAATTAACTCTGACACACTGAATATTTTTCACCAGCTAACATAGCTGTTAGTTAAGTTAAATAAAGGAGAAAAGCCCACATGCATACAGCTGGACATCTCTGTTAAATTTTTCAACAAAAAAGAAATTTCGATTGCTTTTTAAAGCTTCATGAATACACTAATTGGTGAATCATCTAATGTGCAGTTTAGTTTCAGGAAATATGAAATGGCTCACTAACTTCATGGTTACACGATTATGCAGACCTTCTGAAAATCTCAGTGAGAAAATGTGTGCAGTGGTGGTGGTTGATATTTTTGGCTGCGAGAGAGGTTGGCTAAAACTCAGTGTAGTTATGCATAGTCCACATTAGTTTATGTGGTAGAAACGCCTTTGAAGAATTATCTGGAAGGAAGAAGGAATATTTTTACAGGTTTACCTGCTCTTGGGACCTTATCCAGACTTTAAAGAAGTTTGCAGTCAGGAACTTCTTCTGGATCTGTAACTGCTCCCAAATTCCTGGATAACTAGTAGTTACTTTTCACTCTATGCTTTTACTTAGCCATGGTTGTTGAATTCTTGAGCCTTAATGCTGGACAGCTGCAAAGCATTTAAAGCCTATCTTTGAAAGGCTGGGACAAGATGGAGGGGAACATGGAGGCTGCCCAGATAATTAATACTTCTTGAGGACTCTGAAGTATTTTCTTTATGTAGCCATGTACAGTGTGTTCCTAGCTAGCTGGATAGTACTTGGTTATGTTCTATGGCTGGAGTATTTAAACCAGTACTGCTTTCCTGTGAAAGTTTGGGTCTCTTCAGCAGTGAAATCCAATTGGTTGGCAGCTTGCATTGATTTTTTTTTTCTTAGTATTGAAAAACAATGCATAAGGTCTTTTTGTAAACTCAAGGTTTTTATAATATTCTCATTGTTGAAGATACCTGGAGCATTGTTAACATATTTTTGTATTGCAATACGTGGCAAGCATCTGTTTCTTGTAACATATATTTACAGAGGTGAAATTTGAAAGCTTGTTTAAAAATCTAAGTATAGTAGAAGCAATCAAAAAGAGTTCTTTTGCAATACCAATTCTGATAACATTTTTATTCCTCCTCAGAAGAATTAATTCTGATAGTAGTTCAACAGTCAGCCTAGCTCCCAGATGAAATCATTTGGGTCTCATTGCTCAAGGCCCAAATGTCAATCATAGAATTAAGAATTGTAATTCTGGGATAAAACGGTCTGGCACATAGCACATTTTACTTATTTCCATTAGGCTATTAGAGACTCCAGGGCTGCAACTGAATGAATTAGGGCTTGATCAAAACTCAAAAAAACTGATTGAGATACTGTTTTAGAATATTTGGCCATTAATAATGAAAACTCAGGGATGCTTATGCCAGTTGACTTTAATTTTCTTCATGGAACTTGGCTAGCTAAGAATGAACATATTTAATGGGGCACAATTGCCAAGTACCCTGTTTCTTGAAAAGAACGTGAACTCCAGATTTCCCTCTCCAAGATGTCTCTAACTTAAGATATCCTGAATTCTATCTGCTAGCATACATCTGCTTTTATATCTGACTATACACTCTGCCTCTGTACCTTAGGTTTTTGGTTTTGCAGTGAAGCTTGTGCTGCTAGCAGAGTCTGTTGTGTGCTTCTTGTTATTTTGTTTTTTTTTTTTTTTCCCTGACTGACTTGCTTATGGAAAAAGTACCCGCTACTAAAGTTAGATTTTGGAGAGCTTTGCATTTGGCCTCTGTGAAGAAGGAGGTATTTTAATCATTCCACTAGTGCAATAAGATGTCTCTGATTCTCTTGAAGTGGCATATTGATAAATAGAATTAATTTTGGACTGCAAATTATCTTTAATCTTCAGTTGACTGGAATCTTTGTGATAGATTTGGTTAAAGGCTTATACTGCTAGTCGATGCTTAGTTTTCTTAGATTTTTTTTTTTTTTATTTTCACATTCCTCTTGGGGAATGGTGGATTACATACTTTTAAATACATGTTAAATCTCACCTGTATAGAAGATGGAATTTCATTAAATATACAAATAGCATTTTAAAATTGGTCATAGCTTTATTACTTTAGATATTCTGGATGAGTGCTCAAACCTGCAATTCTATCAAAACACATTTAAAAAACTAATTCTGCTCAGTAAGTAAAAATTTCTACTCACTTGTGTCTTGCCGTATTTTGAACTTGGTAGATCTCATTTTTTATTCATTGGTCTTACTCATGGCTTGGAAGTGGAAGATAAACATATTTTTAAACTGCCAAGCAGTTGTGGTGCTAAATTACTTAAAATTGAGAGGTCTGGCTAAAAGGTTGTCTTACCAAAAGAACCTTCCTTTCAACTAGAAGCTAGCAGCCTGCAACTGTTTCCAGCTCCCCACTTGTGATTTAGGCTAATACCAGGTGGGTGTCGCACTTTTATAGGCTTCACTAAAATCCCCATCTCCATATTGTCATGTTACTGCTTGAGAACTCCTTGGAACTGTGACTGTGTAGTAAGGGATTTAAGGAGTCTATCCCTCCCAGTGGAGGATAGCTGGCTTTAACAATAAAATTGTTTTTCCTCGCCTTCCCCACCCCCTCCCCCCACACCAGAATGGCATGTCTTTTACCACTTGGCAGAGAAGCAGGAGCAATGCTGTTAGTGTCCTCTCACTGTGGTCATAATTAATAAAGCTTCTCTCCGACCTGTCCTCAATTGTATTGGCATTATTATACAGTTGAGTCTCCGTTTTTTGTGACAAGAGTTTATCAATATTTATTCAACCAGTTTTAATCCACTATGTTCTCCTTTTTCGCTTCTTCTGGCTCAGTTGGTAGCTTGTTGAGGGAGACCAACGCTGAATATCACCATTGGCTCAGGAGTGGTCTGAGCTGTGTGATGGTGTGAGGTAAAGTAGAAGGCTGGTGGTATTGTCTTGTCCCTTGACGTTGTAGTGACTTGCTCTGTCTTAAGTCTGTCTCATTTGGCCATACTCTTAATGTAAGAAAAATCTCTTGAATCCACTGGGCAGTTTCTACTGCCAAGTTCTGTTAGGTATTTCTGCAAGTTCTCAACAGTAGTTTAACCCATTTGAACATTTGACTTTCTTTAAAACTTTGTCAACAAATGTGATCTGCTTTGATTTTTGCTTTACTTTTGTTTATTAATAGAAAGTTAAGGCCTTAATACAGAGTGTCATAATGCTGGGTAGATTTGGGTATAAATAAGATTTAAAATTTCAGTATCACACCAGCTTTATCTTCAAAAATAGGTGGTTTATCTACTGAAGAAATTCCTCATAATTGTTGTTTAGGTCTGGACACCTTGTTTGGCAACAGGACCTCTGTTTTCTAAAAAATGTATGACAAATTACATATAATAATTTACATTAAGTTTTTGAGATTAAAATTTCTGTTAATACAATCTTGGAGAATGCAGAGTATTAACTCTGAGATAGGATATCAGGGATGTGTTAATAAATGTTTACTTGGTTTTGTATTCTTCGAGCAGCATATATTGGCCAAACAGCATGTGTGTTTGGTTTTGTTTTTTTAATTAGGTGTACCCTTTAATGGTCTCAGTTATTTTTGTGTTACATCCCATTATTGTATTTCAGGAGTACCTGTTAGTATTTGTTGACATTATTAGCTTATAGCCTGATTGGGCAATTAACAAGACTATGTCCCATCTTGAATTATGAGATTGATTTCTTTTTATGAGTTAGCTTTAGAACAGAATGGTTGAAATGGACTTCTGGACAAAATCTACATTTGTTCTGGAATCACAACATCTTGTGCACTGATAAAACTGTAGAGATACTGATTTTTTTTGTTTGTTTTGTTTTTTAAATCATTTTTTTTTAAAAAAAATTCTGTTCAGTTTGAGGATGAATATTTTTTTTTTTTTCTTATAAAGATAACTTCGCAGTTACACCTCCAGTGTGATGATTTCAAAGTACCTTCTTTTTATGGTTTGCTGTGGTGCTTTCATGTCTCAGTTGAAATGTGTTCAAGTTCAGTAGTTTGTTGTAGAGGTATTTTTATTCTCTACTGAGTTATGAGGAATTTCTTTGAATAAATGAAAGGACTCTTTTGGATTGACCTGCTGATCTATTCTCTTACTAGAAATAAAAAGAGAAAATTTGGGGATCTGTTAGAAGTTTTAATTTTTCTAATGCTGAAATAATTGTGCTGTAAGAAGTGAGAGAACTGCGTTGCTTCAAGAGTCTGGGTTGACCAGTGTCATTTCACGTGTGCTGCTGATGTGGTTTCATTCTTCTAAATTCCTTGATCTGAAGTAACTATTAGAGGATTTAGTATTTTTGTTGGTTCTACATGCATACAGCATGGTTTTGTTCTCTCAGAATCCTTTGGGAGTGAAGCATCTGTTAAAGGATTTTCAGTTTTTATCAGAAGGAATGTGACCAAAATTCGTGTTAAGTAATTACATCTATAGCTCAGAGTTGCTTGTGTAGATGACCACTGCATGGAACATGTTTTCTATTCAGATATTCACCTAAAAGTTGAGAAAAGAATAAGCAAAGTTTGGGGCCTTAAGGTCTAGATGGACAAAGTAAATGATGTCTGAAAAAGTGCTGGTCATTTTGCTTTTTAGATTAAGGTTTGGAGTCAGATTCAATATGGCACGTGATTTTTGCAAAAGCATTTTTTACACCATAGAAATGTATATAATTCAGGCAAAACTGACTTTTTGTTGATTAAACTTAATTTCCAGGACTAGGTCTAGAATACAGCTTCTAAGGGCCAGTGTCTAAGTGGAATTAGTTTTGATAAGAATTTTAAGAACAAAAAAAATAGCATATCATCAGCTGACCTTTTGAGGCTATTTATACTTAACTAATATTTGGAGGTCCATGTTGGTAGTTGGCTCCAGAGCCCTGTTTTCAGCAATACAGGTGGTTTATTTGGGTAGAAAATACTCTCCCTGATCATCATAGATGACAGTAGATAAGCTGAAGATTTGCAGTTACGCCTATTTTGTAAATGATTCTTAAGATACAAATGACTTTGGTCTTAGTCCTGTAAGTTGTTGCTTATAGGCTCAAAACCAATCATGTTATTAAATAATATTTTGTTTCAGTTCTTCAGATAATTCCCTTATTTTGACTGTGTAGCAATGGAAACAGACAGCGAAATGTCTACATAACCCATGAATTCTGCAATGTTTTTTAAAGCTTTAGTAAAAAAAGAGAGATTAAGTAACTTTGTGCTGTGATAAACCAGTCATCTCAATACTAGTGAAGTTAACATGGCATACTGACAGTGTCTCTATTCATGATTGAGGAATATGCCATCCTAGTACTTGCTTTAAAACAGTAATAAGAGAAAAGGATCTCTGTTTGCTGATTTCATTGTCAGAGGCATGTATAATTTCACATCACGTTTATTAATGGGACACCTGCAATGGTGTTTTATGATTTCTTGAGAAATACAGGGGCACTAGGATTTTTTTTTTTCCTTATCTCTGAGAGCAGTGAGTAAAGCAAACCTCAAAAGTGAGGGGGGAAAAAAAAAGAAAATGTTGTTATGTAAGGAGATAAAATGCCATGCAGCTTTGGTTTACAATTTGTTCATTATTGTAAAATTCAATAAAAAATATATTCCTCCTTTTTACTATTAATTCTTTCTTTGACAAAAGTTTGATTCAGCAAAGTGTGGGAAGAAATATTTTTGCCCTTTTTCTTATGTAGGGCAAATCTAGAAAGAGGCTAGTTGTGTGCAGAATCCATTCTCATTTTTTTTCCCCTTGTAAACACACTGCATGCATCTCATCTTCCGAGTTCTCACAAATGCTGGACTTGGATTTTTTTTTTTTTGTTACTCACAGACTAGCTTTTGTTTGTACCATGAATTTATAGCTCTAATGCCAGAAAATCTACTTTACAATTTAATTTTGGCTGACTTGAAGAGGGTCAGTAATGATATTTACTGTTTCCAGCAAGTTGATTTTTTTTTTCCCAGCAATCTTTATATGAAGAATGTAACTGTGGATTAATTGAAGTAAAAATGAGTCAAAAACCTTTTTCTGCCAAAGGCAAACATAGGAGTAGGTTCTAGTAAGGTTTTCAAAACTGTAATTTCTAGGTCTGCTGTGAGTTGTTCAAGAAAGTGTAAGACTGATTTGATTTAATGAGAAAGTTATTGGGGTACAGCTTTCTTGCAAAATAGATAGCAATTTTGTGTAAGCTTTTAAGTTTTCACTCTTAGACACAAGTTGTTATCAAGGCATTTTTAAAGTCTATTGCCTTCAAGCTTTCTGCCAACAATGAGGTTGTCATCTCTGAAGTATGGTACCCTGTCTTTTTTCAAGTTCCTCAGAATTCAGAGAGGACAGTAAGTTACCAGTTGTTGATTTAAGAATATGCTGACATCACAGATGACATAACGTAATGGAATTTCTTTTCTGCCTTGTTCATGTGCATTCTTTCAGTGCCCTGGAAGGGCTAAGGAGGTAACAGTGGTGCTCTGTGGCAGCAGGATGATGTGTTTTAGTCATAAGATAGTGTGGGATAGTTCAGCTGATGCCTGTCTTCTGAAAGAGATTTTAGTTCTGCGGTTTCATTAATCACTAAGTTTTCCTCATGCTCAGTATGCACTTTTCTTTTATAAAAGCCTCATACTACTGGTGTAAGGAATGATCTAGAGGGAAACGCTTTGCAAGCATAGCGGAGTTTATCGGCATGGAAGGAAAAGCAGTCTTGATCTTAGCTGTCATTACTGTGCTTTCAGAAATCCTCATGATTTGCATATAACAGAAATTATGGTAGTGCCACAAATATAACTGTGTTGGTAAGAAAATAGTAGTCCTTGATTTGGGGCAGTGATGGAAGCCAAATCAGGAAAAGAATGTTAATGTACAAAGATACTTCTCTTACAAAATCTTACGAGCTAGGCCTACTGATGCAGCACCATTCGCAAATCCCTTAAGCATCCAGTGCTTTCCATCCCTGTTTTCACTTTGCTTTGCATGTGTATTTTACAATCTTTTTAGTAAATTTGGAGTTGATCCATGTATTTAGCTATAATGGGAAGTGATTGTGCTTCAGAATTCAAGGCAGTGTAGGTAGTTAAATGCTTCTATGCAGGAGCTAAGCCTGGACCTCAAATAAATAGGTATAGAAAATTGCTACTGCAAAGGCTTTGCAAGCATACCTGTCCTATACCTGCAGGAATGAAGCAAATAAAAGTAAACTCTGTATTCATGTGCCATGGTTGTCATAGGGGAACACACCTGAAGAAGATAGACTTGACCTTTCTTGGTGAGGAGTAACAGTGAAGAAGTGTATCATAAAGTGAGGGAGGAGAAAGGTGAAATCACATTCTGTGTGTGTGGAGTTTGCAGATCTGAAGCTTGCAGCTTGGCTGTAGTAGTACTGCAGCTGGTGACAGTGGAACCAAATTTGTGTGCGATCCCCAGGCTAATCTAATGTAGTCCCAACAGGTGGTGCTGTCAAAGGAGTTAGTGCTGCTCTTGCATCTTCCTGCTTGTCAGGTGGAATGGAGAGATGATTGGGAGAATCTATTGGGTGAACACATTAAAGTCCCTGAATGCCTTCAGAGCAGGGTAACAAAGCTGGCAAAAGGTCTGGAAGGAATGTCCCGTGAGGAGCAGGTAAGGTCTTTGGACTCATCTAGTGTAAAGGAAGCTGAGGGGTGACCTCATTGCTCTACAGCTTCTTGAGGAGACAAGTGGGGAGAGAGGAACATGCTGATTTCTTCTCTCTTGGATCCAGTGATAAGGTGTTCAAATCTGCATCAGGACAGGTTCAGACTGAACATTAAGAAGCATTTTTTTTTTTTTACTGAGAGGATGATCAGGCACTGGAATGGGCTTCCTAGAGCAATGGTTGATGCTGTTTAAGAAGCATGTGGATAACATCCTTAATTACATGCTTTAATTTTGGTCAGCACTGAATTGGTTAAGATGATCACTGTGGGTCTCTTCCAACTAAAAGAGTCTATTTTATATAACAGACTAAAAAAAACTCCTGAAAGCAAACAACCAGTATTTAGACTAAGGTGTAACTTTGGACCAGATGTAGTTGCATTCGAAGATATTCCAGTTTTAGGCTGGCTGTATGTAGTGCTGCTCTTGTGATACTTCAAATAGGTTTAAATTGCCCAAAGTGGAAGTTGAGCAATGGTAACTGGAAATAAATAGTGGCTATGGCTGTTCCTGGTTTTATTTATATATGATTTGAGGTTAAATGGAATGTTCAAGACTGCTTCAGAGAGTAGAGAAAGCCTCTCCTGATCATTGTGCTTTCTTACTGCTGTCAGAGTTTTTCCAATCTTCAGACTCTTTGAGTAGTATTATCAGGTCCTTGCGGACTTCAGTTCCTGCTTACTGTGGGTCTCCATTTTCTATAATAACTTTAAAGAGTGGTGTTGTCTATGTTCATGTTGCTTTGCTTCCTTGTTTGCTGCCTCCACTCAGTGCTCTTAGGATGTAGTGTAACAGTGTAGCAGATCAAGGTTGTTAAGTCTTGCAGTCCAGTGTAACAGCTCTAAGGCTTGGCAAAGGTCACTGATTTGCCTTTTACAGAGCGTTCTGTGGAGAAAACAAGATGGCATAGTGTTAATGTTCCCTGATCTCAATAGTTGCCCCAGACAGTTGGAATTCTTCGAGGAAGGTAGAACTATGTTTTGTTCGCTGGATCATCCTGCACAGTCACTTCACTGAACCTGAGAGCATCTAGTTTGCCCATCATTTTGCAGACTTTTACTGGACAATTCAAACAGTTGTGGTGCTGTATCATTGACCGAGTGTCCTATTTTTTGTGCAGCTGTAAACTTCTTGAAGTGCATTGCTGCATAAGTGAGAATGGGAGTTCACACATGAGTCACTGTTCCCACTACTGTTCTTCCTTCATCTTTTTGACTTCCACAGATAATAAGAGGTGTTAGAAAATTTTTAAGAGATGCTGTATTCAGTTGTTTATAACTTTGCTGAACTCTAAAGGCATGAAATACTTTATGCCTTTTCTTTCCCTGGAGTTTGATTTTTGTATAAAGCTTTCAGCCATAATTCTTCATCTCTTCCCAGAAATTATACTGGAATAATGTCTGCTGTTTTTCTCTGTCAGTCTCTTCTTGAAAATACTGTAATACACCTTTGAACTGGAACATGTACTTGAAATTGGTAAACCAGTGACCTCTGGCTGAGACGTAATGTTTTAGTTTTATATGAAAACCTGCCAAAATTGAGACAATTATCTTTTTGAAAACTTGTGATCTGGACAATACAGTATTTCCTTGTGGAATTCTCTGGAGGCTATTTGTACTCTATGTGCTCAGCAGGATTTTACTTGCAAGTTTATCTCTGGGCTGCAATAAGCTGTGCAGAATCTGGAAACTGTAATTGTCTCAAGCTAATTGGGGGTTTGAGAGGGGTCTTATGACACAGTGCCAGGTGGAAGTGTGAGACAGCCCTGGGTGCATCAGCTCTGGAGTTGTGCACTCATTCCTTTGTCTCTTCTAGCTCATTTCCTAGCTGAAGTGCTGCTTGTCTGGTTCTTCCATTAATTAATTTATAGTGAAATTAGAGGTCAGGTGAACTGATGCACAGGAGTGGGAGGGAAGCAGGAATATCTCTTCTAATGTCAGCAAAACAGTGGTAGGTTATCGTGGATGATCATCCTTAGGGTGCCCTGGCTGTGACTGAATTCCATTAATGAGAAATGTGCTATGAGGACTTGTATTTGTCTGTTCATGCAGGGAATGAATGGTAAATTGCCATCTCAAGCTGATACAATGAAATAGCACCAGCTACTCACTGTCTCTTGTGGTTTGGGTTTTGTTTAGTTTTGTGTATGGTAGAGGAGCTTTTGCTATGTTTTACTTTTTTTTTTTTTTATTTCCTTCCCCCTCCTCCCCCAATGCCTGCTCTGACAAGTTCATCATCCAGTAATCACTGTCTGATGTAGTTTTGCTCAGTTTTATATAGTGCTGCTAACTTTCTGCATGAAATACCATCTCAAACCATTCATACAACTGAGTCTCTGCTTTCATTGATCTGACTAGAGGCGAAAGAGGATTATTAGTTTCATTAGTCTCCTGTAGCTGATGGTGCTGTTGTAAAGATTGTTTTTTCTTGTCTGTTCCTTTGCTGCATTTTCTTGGAGTTCCTGCAGCCTGTAACTTAGACTTACCCTGTGTCAGACAGGAGCCCATAGATACTTTTCAGTACTGAGTAAGCTGTTGTGATATCACTCTAATACCCACATGCAGGTTACTGAGTTGCCTTTTTCAGATAAGCCATTTTCCTATTATTGATCGGAACATATATTTACTAACCTGTGGGTCTTGGTGCAACAATCCTTAATGAAAACTGGAGTCACATTTAGGAATAAGTAGGTGACATCAGAACACAAAACATTTATCTCTTTTATTCTCGGAATAATTTAGGAGCTAATGTACACACCATTTTTTTTCCTTTTGAAAATTCTCATCCTATAAAAGCTCACTTCATATACAGAGGTGATGCTTTGCTAGAATAATGATTTCATTCAATTAGTTATGATGCAATGGATTGCATTGTGTAAGGCCAAGAACAAAAATGCAGCCACGTCTTAGCAAAAAGTATCACTTCCTTTGCCTCTTACTATGTGATAAGATTGAGCTCCCTAAAGATAGTAAGTTAATCTAGTTAATACCTCAGTTATAATGGACTGAGGCAATTGGATTTTTTTTTCACTTGAAGCTTTTATGGTGCATCCTGATACTATGTTTTGAATCATGGGCAATCCTATTTCACATGGCATAAGAAAAGCGTTACTTTGAAAAAAGTAATTGAACAATATGGGAGTCTCCTTGCTCATGAGTAGAGACCAAGAGAACCTCTGAGTTTATGCATTAGTTTGCTTTGTGTAACGGTGCAGAATAGTAAAGATGAGCAAGTATTGCAGAGAGCCAGTCCTTTTGCTGTGACTAGGCAACATTTTATTATTAGAGCAATAACTTAGAAATTTCTAATCTCATTACTTTTAAAGTTTTTTTTCTTTTTAAAGATTGCTAATGGGTCTTTGTACTAGTACTGTTCAACATCACTATCAGGTAAAGGAATGGTGCAAAAGTTCAATTGAAAACAGAGCAGCATACTCCATTGCTCTTAGGGCAAGGTTGTTCTGTTACTGGTAGTTTGATTATCAAGCAGTTCCATTACAAACTCTTGTTTTCACAAACACCATAATTCTACATCAATGTCTATTGATCAAAGCATCTTTCATACTGTGACTGTGTGCAAGTACTGACTTTGCCTTTTAACAGTTCTAAATCTCCAGTTATTTAAGTTATGGAAGTATTCACGCTGCTGTACATTGTTAGAAATCTTGGCTAGCAAGCTAAAAGTAAAATGCTGAGCACTTTGCTTTAAAGAAATTTTAGTTCTGACTTTTCAGTATTTATACTTGTCTCGCAGGAAAAAAAAAGTTGAAATATGAATTTGTCATGTACATATTTGACATACAAATTTCTGTGTTTATAATTAGGGAATCATTAGTTCAGTAACAGAAAACTCTGCTAAGAGAACAAATTGGTATCTTCCCCCTTAGTGGTAAGAAAAATCTCCCTACTGCAGAGGCTAAAAGTGCAAGGCTAATGCTTTTATTTATTATAACTCAAGTGAAATAAATATTGTGCGGGAAAAAAAATGCAGAGTTTGGATGTGTCAAATTCACCAAAATCATCATTCCTAGCAGAAGTCAAGGTATGTTTTAAGTGTTTTTTTCACACTTCTGTAAGCCCCACTTGAGGTTCCTCATGTAGGCTACTTCTGGCTAGTCTCCATAATGTTGGGGTTATGTTTACTTTCTTTTCCTCCTTTCTTTAAAGATGCAATGTAATTTGTTATGGTCATGAGCTGTCGTTGCATGTGTTTTACATATCGAATATACAGAAGATCCTGGACAGTCTTAGTTCTGCTTTTCTGGCATATTAGTCTGCCCTTCAGCTAATTTTTGTTAGCACTTGAAAACCAAAATTTTGGTTTCTCTGCAGTTTATCAATAGAGCTGATGTTGCAGTTGGTTGTGCTGCAGTATGGTGCTGCCCAGCAAGGCTTGGTGGGTGCTTAGCGGCAGAGCTTGCAGGTACAGAACCATAAAACATGGATTCTTTACAACTGAAAAGTTGGAGAAAAATGTTTCTGATAGCTCTGACTGGGAATAGTCTGGAATAAAGCTGCTTGTGGATCAAAGCTGAAACAGGCTAGACCTACTGGAAGCCTTCCAGCTGCTTCTCCTCCTTTGCAGGGCTTGTATTCTTTTACCTACCCAGTCCAGCCTAGGGAACCAGGTGCTTGCTGCCAATTAGTCTTGTCAGGACAGCCAAGAGCTTCTCTTGACAAGCCTGACTGCTGACAGCAGCTGTGGGGTAGTCTTAGGCAGGATTTTAACTCCTTGCTTGCCAAATGCTTTGCAGATTAAATCCCCTAGTCTCGTTCTGCAGTTACTTGGATGTGCTATTTTATGAAAACATGTTTTATACAGGAATTTATCTAAGATTGCCAGTGGTGCTATAGTGATAGCATTTACTTGTCACACTTCTGATGTGAAAGAACATAATGTTGGGAGTTAAGTCATTATGAAGGCCACTTAATAAATTTGTGGATTCTATCAAAACTGTCACTCTAAAGCCACCTTCTCTTCTTTATGTAGAGCATAGCTGAATAAGACACCATATTGGTCCAGCCATTTTCTCTCCAGTAGCCTGAATTTTAATCATTCTTCAGTATTGCAGTGACACAAAGGACTTTGGCCAATTTACAGGTCATCCATTAATACAGTTGTAGTATAAATGATAATTAAATGTTTTATATTTTTAAACACTTCAAGTAATTTTTGTTCCTGCAATCATAGAATGGTTTAGGTTGGAAGGGTCCTCAAAGATCATCTAATTCCAACTCCCTGCCATAGGCAGAGATGCCTCCCACTAGAACAGGTCGCTCAAGGCCTCAAGAGAAACTTGTGTTTACTTGTGGAGTTTTCCTGAGTTTACTTGTCTTTCATGTGTGTATGGCCTTGCTATTAACAAATGTTTTGCTCCAGTAGTGTTCCAATGAACAAAAAATACAGATGCTATCCATAAAGTCTTAGTATTTTTTTAAAAAAATTTTCTCATAGATGTCAGATTTATGACCTCAGTGCAAGAGGTATTTTTTTTAAGTACATGTAGCAGTACTTAGTCTTCAAGTTAACACTGACTTCTTTAATTTCAGTTCCAAAGAAATTATACCTTAGGCTGCCACTGTTGTCAGTTGAGATTCTAGGAACTTTTGGGTCTGTGTCACTTAAATTTGAAAGGCAGGCAGCTTTCTTTAATGTGTCTTGCAAATCTCCAAAAAAGCAATACTGCTTTTACCTTTAGAGTCACTGTTGTGGGTATATCCCTAGAAAAGGACAAATGAAAGTTTGTTTTTTATCACTTTTAAGAGGTGACAGCTAGCTAGTGTGTATTAGAGAATATGATCTTCTGCTCACATAGAAGGGACACGTGGGAAGTAGCTGAGTGCAAGAGAAGAGCCCTGTGTGTGAAGGAGATGCTCGTGAGCTTGTGGGGAGCAAGGGTGCTATGGTGAGGGAGAGGTGTTAGGCAGGCTGTCGAGGTTTTGAAAAATGGAGAGTTTCAAGTGAGAAGAAATAAAGACTGTTAAATAAGTATAAATTGATCCAGAAATAGAGGAACTACTGTTTGGAAAATAGCCACATAGCAACTGAATGAAATTCTCTGTTTACAAAATACCTGAAATTGGCTGTTTCTACTAAGCTAGCAAGGAAATGGGATATGATTGACCCATCTGTTCAACTTTGCTTCATATTTCCTTTGCTTTCAGTGAAGTACACTTTTCCTGAACTCGGAAATTCCAAGAATTATGTATGAATAATAATTAGATTGCTCTTTTTATCAGTTTGAGACCTATTTATATTTATGAACTTGATAGAGAAGTATATGCTTCATTAGTGTTCTTTAAAGGACAAACAAATTCTGCACTGCTAGAGGAATGTTCCATAACTTTTCTCAGAGTGCTTAGGGGTTTTACAGAGATCATCAAGAGGGCTGCTCTACTTAACAGTGACTGAAATAATTTATTCTGCCCTCATGAATTTAAAAGAAGTGTATTGGCAGCTTCTGCTTGAGCAGATTTAAATAGTACAGAAAACATTTTTGTGAGTCATGTGGAGTTTCTGTAGTGGGTACCCAGTTTTGCTAAGTTACTACTTCTGTTACTTTTTCAAATGATACGTAATGTGAAGTTGTGAGCTGCCCACTTAGAGTGTATGGAGGTCATTTGAAGGAAACAGCTTCTTATATTGCTTGTGTGAATTTACACGTTATGATGAGCAGTTATCGGGATACTTCCTAAATCATTTGAGAATGTCTTCACTTGCGATTGATAAGCATCATTGTCTTGACTTGTCAGAGCTTCTACCATAGATATCTGCCACTATGTGGAGTTCTCAGTAGGTTTGTATAGCATTATTTATGTGTTAATATTTGAAGCTTGTGCTTGCTATGTGTAGTTCTGTGGGTTTTATATGACTAGAAATGCTAGTTTTGTTCATGAAGGTTGTAGTATTATGCACTAAACTCGTGTAAGTTTAGGGGAAAGAGTATTTTGGACACAACTGTCTATTTTTAGTTGTGTTGTTCACATTCTGTTTTTCCATTGATGTTTTCCTGTTTCGGGGATTTCAGATTCGCTGAACAGAGGGGAAATGGATGGCAATGGTACAATGTTTTTTTTAATGTAACATGTGAATGCATGTAGTGTTGACATTGTCCTTTTTGAACCCCAAAGCCTAGTAAGGGGCTACAAGGATGTATGACACTGTTCAAAATAACTTGGAAAGACATGTTTTAACTGAAGTTGCTAATGTGTAGCTGTTTGGAAAGAAACTGGCAGAGCATCAACTATCTGAGCTAAGACTGCTTTTTGCTCATTGTGAATCTACACCAAGGAGGGGGAGGAGATTACTTCTTACTTTTAAGTTGGAACAATGGCAAGATATCATTTTTCTTTGACCTGACAACCTGCCAGCTTAAGTCCTTAAAACTTGGAGCTTTCCCTATGCTTTAGCAGTGTCCCAGTTTGAGGCCACGAGCTACCCGGGACTGGAGGACAGGAATGACTCTTACCCTTTCCAGGAGTAAGAATGAGGATACCTCACACTGACTGGAAGTTTAAAGAGAGATTCTATTTACAAGAAAATATATATACATGTGATGGTTTGGGAGTTCCCTATCCCCCCCCACACTTTGTAAAATCACCCAGACTAGACTCAACTGGCTGGAAGTTAAGGAATGAAGCTATATTTTACAGCTTAGCACAATATACAAGCAGATATATACACAATATACAGGAATACTTACAGAAATATACAAGGTAAAGGTAATACAGAAACACAACACCCCTCCCAGAAATCAGAGAGCCCAGGAGGGGCTCCCAACCACCCTTCCACCTTCTCCCCACCCCTGTACCTTACCCCAAGGTTTGCCTTACGCGCAAGGTGAGCTTGGAGGATTGGCCAGGGGGCTTAGAAGGAAAGTGGTTAGGTTACTCGACAGAGAGGAGAAGGCAAGAAGCTAGACAGCCTGAGAGTATCTGCAAGCCCGAGACTCTTATCTTTGTTTTGTATTCTTAGTCTCAAACATCTCAGCAAGCCTATGTGTGAAGTAGACATCGTTGTTTCCTTTTCACAGCCTATAATATAATTTTCTCTCTTAAAATATTCCAATTAGCCTCAAACCAGCACAATACAAAAGAGAATCAGGCAGAATAAGTACAAAACCCGTTAGGCCCACACTGGCCTTCTGGAATCCTCCATCCCTTCCGCCCTCAGTCAGCCTGAGGGTAGGCCAAAATCACCCTCCCCAGCTGGGGCTACAAGGCCTCAGGAAGCAGCATGATGCAGCTGACAATTCCCTGCCAGCTGGTAGCCATCTTCCTGACAAACCATGAGATAAGAAGGAACCTGTGCTGTTCCTGGGGAGGAGAAGGGCAAGGTATCAGTCAGGCCCTGCATTTTAAGCTGTGGTACCAGAAGATGGAATAGAAGAACAATATTATAATACCCTGGGACAAGCAGGCCCATCCCCCTGGGCTGGGCCTCCATCCCTATGGTTTTGTTAAGGGAGACCCAGGATCCCTGAAACTACCGCAAGCAGGAATCATCATGCCAGCTGAGCATTTTATTTTTGAAGTAAAGGTTTTTGGAGGCAGAACTTTAATCATGAATGTTCAAAGCAGCAGCTGAAATAGAGATCTCATCTCTCTCTCTTAGCAGTCAGAGCCCCGTGTTTGACTTCAAATTGAGGTTTCTCTTCAAGGTAGCCATTTGAGGTCTTAATACTCTGCGCTGAACTAACCAGTGCTGCTGTGGAAGGAAGCAGTCTTGCCCTGGCTGCTGTTTCCGCCTTCCTCATCTGCTCCTCCCTTGTGTTAACATGAATGTTTATACAGCAGTTATAAACCAGGTGGAGTAAATGATTGAGACTTTTTCTGAAAATTTGTTTTTAATCTGGATTAGTTTGTTGAGCTGGTTGACTGAGCAGCCATACGGTGTACAGACCACTCTCTGTACCAGCACAGGTGGCCAGGAAGAGACTGACACCATTTCTTTTGGTTGTGTTGCTGACCCTTGCCCATTTTGTTTGTTGCTGCCATTACAGTTTGATATCCTTTGCCCGATTTTGGCAGGTCTGAGTTTTGATTTAGGGGTTTAGACCTTCAGTTTCTTTTCCTCGCACAACTGTACTTCAAAATTATCAGAACCTGGCAGGAAAAAAAACACAATAGTACTTTGTTCTAATGAGGCTTTCATGAACACTTAAGATGCTTGGCCCATTTACTTCATCTACTTTAAAAAAAAAAAAAAAAGACCTCTTCCAGCCCTCCAAATCAGTTCTTCAGGCTGTCTACACTGAGCACATTTTTGTGTGTGTGCAGAAAAAAATGCATGATTCCACTTAAGCCAATATACTCCTTGCTTTTTAGAAATGCTATCTCTAGCATTACAGTGGTAATTCATTATTTCTGGACTGTGTATTGGAAGGGAGGAAATGGCTTCAAAATCCTTAATATTGCCTTTTCTTCCTTCCTCAAGTGGGTTACTTTTAAAAGGTAGGTGTTTGCCAGCCTTATTAATTCTGACTGAATAGGGTTGAGGAGTGCTTGTTCGAGCAGCTTTGTTAGCGCATCCCTAGGAGCAGTGGTCTATAGCAGACATTTGGCAATGCACACATTGGATGTTAACCTCTTCAGCAAGCACACCACACTGAAATGGAAGCTTGTGCTTTAGTAATGGAATCTGTTGTCATTGTTCCTTATTTTAAAATTGTTCAGTTAACAATCTAAACAGAAATGTAGTCTCCCTCTCTTTCCTTTACTTACACCTCCATGGTCCAAGGTGATGCATGCCAGTGTCTCTGACTACATTAGTCTGCTTGCTTGTGCAGACTCGTACTGTCATTGAACTAATGTGCAAGCAGAACAGAGGCTCTGCTTTTGCTACATGCTCCATTTCCTCCTTTTTCTCTCTCCTTTCAGGTTGTTTTTATATTTATACTTGTAAGAATTGTATGAGTTTGTTTTTTCTTCAATGTTTTGTTGTTGTCTTTCAGTGTTTTGAAGCTATTAGCATATGAAAATACCAAAGCAATGAATGTCAGATATAAGCATACTATATGTGTTTTATAAGGTGTCATACATTATGCAGTGTATCAGCTTTTGTGAAGATGGTACTTTTATGGGAGTTCTTTTTTTTTTTTTTTTTTAAATGAGTTTACCATTTCAACTAGTTTTTAAGTTGAGTAATGCTGAGAATGAAACAAGTGTATTATCTTTAGGACAGAACACAGCCTTGGCTTTGAGTGTTCCTCCTGGGAAGTCACAGGCAGAAAGCCCTGGCTGCATCTTGTGATGCTTCAGGAAAGAGTGGTCAAAATTTTCACAGCAATCTATTAATATGTGTTTTATTCTAGGATAACAAACAGATTGTAAGTGTTGTCTTCATTATAATGATATTGCACAAATGGTTTTTGCTATCTTTCTTTGTAATTTCATCATTTGTACACTCAAAATACTTGAAGACTACACTCATGAAAACTTCATGGCTTTAAATGCCTCTAAATTTATGGCAAATGGAAAGATACTGCTGCTTACCACTTTGGGAATCCCTGTAGGGTTCTTAATACTTGTGGTTTTGTTTTGTTTTTTCTTTTTCCAGATAACTTATACCAGTTTAAAGTAGATTCTTAGTTGAAAAGTGATTGTTTCAGTGATGTTTGTATCACTTTCTAAGAAAAATCTACAAATCGATGAATTCACATTGTGAATTTTAGTAGAATTAAATTTATTTTCAGTCGAGGCTAAAATAACAGCTGGTAGTGCCGTCTTGTAAAATGAGGGTTACTTCAGGGCTAGTTCAGAAGTAATTTGTATTTTGTCAGCCTTAGTGCTGCCACAAAAATAAAATCTGTAAAACCACAGATTTTGTTACACGTTGGTTTAAACTCATTTAAAAAATATTTGATTGAATACTACACGCTTAACCAGCTGCTCAAAGTTTATTATAAAATAAAATTGACTGAGACAGTAACCAAAATTCAAGAAACTCTTTTCCTTTAGTGAAGGTTGGTTCTCAAAGCAGCACTGGAGTCAGTGTCCAACAGGCTGTGTCAGCTAGCTAGCAGTGGTGATGTGATAGGTGGCACATTGACAGTTTATATTTCTGAACAGAGCTGAGGAATAACAGTGATGTGCAAAGTTACCATTTAAGCATGAAATTCAAGGTAAACTACAAATGGAAAAAAAAAGGCTTTACATTTGCTTTGATCTTTGTTTTGTACTAAGATTTTGTAGTTGTAACTCTTGCTCTCTGTAAAGGTTACTTTTACAGAATTTTTCAGTAGTAGTAGCAAAGCCTAATTTTCAAAACATTTCAGGAATTTTAGTGCTTCCAGAGGTAAACAGAAACAAAAAAATGTTTAGTACTTTTCTGACATTGTTCTGGAGTCTCTCCCTTGGAATATTAAATTTTATATTCACCTAGGCATTGCTCCGCTCCATTGTTTGTTGTTCAGACATATATGCATCATATTTGAATATTTTTCTTCCTGTTCTGCATGTAAAATTTAGAATAAGTTCCTGAAGTTTTCTCTTAATTCATACTGCTGTTCTGGGCTTGGTCATAGTGTGGAGAAGTAAAGTATTCTAAACCCCTCAACTCCTCTTGTTTTTCTGAAATACAATGATGATTATTTTAGGGAAGTGCTGACCTACTCTTTATTTAAAGAAATTGTCTTGTATTCCACTTTCTCATTTTTAGAATCATATTCCTTTTGCTTCACAATCATATAACATCCTTGTGGCAAGCACAGCAGTTGCTTACCTGGAAAAGTAATATTAGAAAAGTGTGTATTTTTAGCTGCCTTTTGATGTGATGTAGCAGCTGGAAACAAGGAGAGGCAGTATGAGATGATCTGACAGCACTGGCAACCACAGCTTGGGAACCACTGCTTGGGGACTTGAGACCAAAATGCAGAGAAACAATTTTTGAAGGCCTGAGTATGCCCATTGTGCCTGGCACTTCAATGATACTGTGGCTTAGCTTTTCATTCTCAAAAGCTTCATTTGGGCGGCCTTCCCTAAACTCTGCCTGTCAATGTTGTTAATGGATGAAAAAGAAAACTCTGTGAGGCTTTTTGTTTGTTAATATATATTTAAAGTATATATAATGATCAGGCAGTTACATGCACACACATAATTAGTAAAATATCCCTTTGATACTAATGATTAATTGTAAAGATCTAAGTTCAAAGATACTTTAACTAACAAAAATAGCATCTTTGTAGAATCATGTCCACAAGTCAGAAAGGAATCTAGCAAGTTTATGTTGAGGTGTATTCTCAAGACAAGATACAGTTATTTTTTAGCCTTTTTACCCAGAAAAGCATATCTGTATTGTCTTGAATTAACTTTTGAAAACTATAGTCTGTCAAACCAGTGTGGTGGGGATTTTGTTGTTTTTTGACTTGAAACTTTTCTAGGACAGCTTGGGGAACTTTCTACCCATCTGGACTAATAGTGCAAAGGAAGAGCAATAATGAGCAATTCTAAAATAAAAGACACCACTGAACAGAGTATGGCAGTTTGGTTAGAAAAGTAATTCCAGTTCATTGTCACAAAGATAATGGACTGTTTCTAGCCTAATTTCCCAAGGGAATGGAGGCTACATACTCTCTCTTCCATTTCCCCCAAATTTTGAACATCTCCATGATGAGGAAGAGAAAGAAATGTTCAACTTGATAGAAAATTGGGTAGAAGTCAGCCTTCCGTGTACTGTGTTGATAGGCTGGCAGGCAGCATACACATGCTGCCTCCTGGTCAGTGTGAATATTCTGAGACACCACAAGCTGCTGTGATTATTGTGACGGCATGGTACTTGGTTGTGTGATTCCTACAGATCTGTATGCGTTCTGGCTTTAATCATTCCACTGCTCTTGGAACTCCCCCCAGTTATTCAGCTTGGTCCAAAGAACTCCAGAAACACCAAAATTGGAATATTTAAATCAGGAAGACCTTTTTTGCTCATTCACTTACACATTTTCACTTTTACATATGCACAGAGCTCTGTAGAATCTATGTAAAACATTGCCCTGCAGATGGTTGGCTCCTTAACAACTACTTTGGGTGTTGTTCAGATTGTCACTAGCACTGTTGTTCTAGGTAACTTGTATCAATAATCTCCAAAGATTTCCCCTCTACAACTCCCTGCATCCTCACTAAATTCCTAGCTTGCTGGGCTACTGTGTTATCTGAGGAGAGGGCAGGGAAGAAAGCTTTTGTTATACTTGCTTTCTGTTCCTACAGTGATTTAAGTGTTTCACATTTATTATCCTTTCATGGTTCTCATGTAAGATATACCCGTGGCTCTTCTCCAATCTCAGTAGATTGTGCTACAAAGTCATGGGCTTACAGCTGTGTTTCTGTCTTAAGGGACTTTGCTCTGGTCAGACCTCATCTGGAGTACTGTATAGAGTTCTGGAGCCCCCAGCACAGGAAGGACATGGAACTGTTGGAGTGGGTCCACTGGAGGGCTGCAAAGATGATCAGAGGGCTGCAGCAGCTCTGCTATGAGGACAGGCTACAAGAGTTGGGGCTCTTCAGCCTGGAGAAGAGAAGGCTTCGAGGAGACCTTATAGGAGCCTTCCAGTATCTGAAGGGGGCCTACAGGAAGTCTGGGGAGGGACTATTTACAAGGTCTTGCAATGACAGGACAAGGGGCAATGGGTTTAAACTGGCAGAGGGAAGATTTAGACTGGATGTTAGGAGGAAGTTCTTTCCAGTGAGGGTGATGAGGCACTGGCACAGGTTGCCCAGGGAGGTTGTGGCTGCTCCCTCCCTGGAGGTGTTCAAGGCCAGGTTGGACGCGGCCTTGAGTGACCTGTACTAGTGGGAGGTGTCCCTGCCTATGTCAGGGGGTTGGAACTAGATGATCCTTGAGGTCCCTTCCAACCTTACCATTCTATGACTTCTAGACTGAGAGTATTGCTTACATGTGTATCATCCACATGGTTTTATGCATCCCAGAGCGTTCAATTGCTGCTTCAGATTTTTTTTTAGCTGTGAGCAGAACGACACCAACAGAGGAATGTCACTTCAAAACAATGTTTCCTAAGAAAAGAACAGTTTCCATCAGTAGTTAAATTAGATAACGTGACATGTTTTAGTTCTTTAAGTTTCTCTCAAAACTTAATTAGATCTAATTTAGCTTGGCATTGCCTGACTTTCTTTTAGTACAGAATTAACCTGCTTCTCTCTGTCCTAGGGCAGTCCTGTGTTTTTTGGCAGTCTTGTTCCAATTATGAGACTCTTGTTTCTGAAGAAGTAGTTGCAGAATACACATTGCTAATGTTTTTATCTTTTCACTATATCTTTATGATTCACTGTCATTGTGTCTCTGCTGTGAAACTGTTTGCTTTTTAAGTGCTCTTACTAAAGATTAGAAAAGCTCCTTGGGAGTCTTTCCTTCTTTATATCTTAAGTAATAAAGCCAGACAGTTTGGATGGGGTTTTTTTAGGTGTTTCATATGCATGGCTTTTATCAGTATGGCTGAGATTTTAGAAGTCTAAAATTCTTGCTGGCCTTTCTTGTATCTTGGTGATTGCCTCATCCTGTGAATTCTGAATGCTTCCCCCCCTATTTTCTGTTTTTGTGCTTGCCTTCCCCCCCCCCATTTTGTCAGTTCTAGCTTAGAATTTCACTGACTTGCAGCTGGAGCTTTTACATTTAGATGATTTATCTGGCCATTTGCAGGGCACTTGGATTTCACTAGCTACACTTGGAGTTTGCAGTGACATGAATCCTTCTTTTCTAGGATTTGTTTTACTGCTGCTTATTGGAAGCTTTTCAGGGAGTCATACCTAAGATGTGACTCTCAATTTTTTTCCTAAAATTAAGATTTTTAGACTGCATTTTTTTCTTTCCATCAGCTACAACTATACAGACCTATCTATGCCTACAGAAAAATGGGAGGGCCTATTTATGGGGAAATAAAAAAGAAGTTTGTAATTTCCCAAGCATTTTCTTCATGTTTTTTTTTTTTTTTTTTGTCCCCCTAAACATCAGAATGGTGTGATCCATGTCACTGTCACATAACCATACAAACACTAGGGTTCTTTTTCAAATGTAGTGTGTTCGGCTAACAATTATCTTGTGTCTGTAACATAATTGATAAGATATATCCTCATTTTAAAAAACTTTATTTTAATATTTTCTTCTCCTCTTGAATTTAGATAACGTAATCCATGGATAAAGTGGGAAAGATGTGGAACAATTTCAAATACAGGTGCCAGAATCTCTTCAGTCATGAGGGTGGAAGCCAAACTGAAAATGTAGTTGTGAACTCCAATAGTTGCTCATCTACTAAGGAAAAAACTGTCCAGATAACTGACTTGACTCAACAACAATCCAGCAGCCCTTTGAGAGAAAACATTGCTTTCCAATTAGGTCTAAGTCCTTCAAAAAATTCAGCAAGGCGTAACCAAAACTGTGTCACAGAAATTCCTCAGATTGTTGAAATAAGCATTGAGAAAGAGAATGACTCATGTGTCACCACGGGAGCTAGACTTGCTCGAAGAGACTCTTATTCTCGGCATGCTCCTTGGGGTGGGAAGAAGAAGCATTCCTGCTCTACAAAGACCCAGAGCTCCCTGGATACTGAAAAAAGATTTGGTAGAACACGAAGTGGTTTGCAGAGGAGGGAGAGGAGGTATGGGGTCAGCTCTGTCCATGATATGGATGTGGTCTCAAACAGGACGGTAGGTAGCCGTTCTCTGCGACAGCGTCTACAAGATACTGTTGGGTTATGTTTTCCCATGAGACCTTACAGCAAACAGTCCAAACCTCTATTTTCTAACAAAAGAAAGATCCATCTCTCTGAACTAATGCTTGAGAAATGTCCTTTTCCTGCAGGCTCAGATCTGGCTCAGAAGTGGCATCTGATTAAACAACACACAGCGCCTGTGAGTCCTCATTCAACTTTTTTTGACACATTTGATCCTTCCTTGGTTTCCACGGAGGATGAAGAAGACAGGCTCAGAGAGAGGCGTAGACTTAGTATTGAAGAAGGGGTTGATCCCCCTCCCAATGCCCAAATACATACTTTTGAAGCCACAGCACAGGTTAATCCATTGTATAAGCTGGGACCAAAGTTAGCCCCTGGTATGACTGAGCTGACTGGGGACAAAACCATAACGCCTCCGGGGAACTGTGACTCTGAAGAGGACACAACAACGCTTTGTCTGCAGTCACGCAGGCAAAAGCAGCGTCAGATGTCTGGAGAGAGCCACGGCCACCTCAGCAGGCAGGGGGCTTGGAAAGTGCATACTCAGATTGATTATATCCATTGTCTTGTGCCAGACTTACTTCAGATCACAGGTAACCCGTGTTACTGGGGTGTGATGGACCGCTATGAAGCAGAAGCACTTCTGGAGGGTAAACCCGAAGGCACTTTTTTGCTCAGGGATTCTGCGCAAGAGGACTACCTCTTCTCTGTGAGCTTCCGTCGTTACAACAGATCGCTGCATGCACGCATTGAGCAGTGGAATCACAACTTTAGTTTTGATGCCCATGATCCCTGTGTGTTTCACTCCTCCACTGTTACAGGGCTTCTGGAACACTACAAAGACCCTAGCTCTTGCATGTTCTTTGAACCATTACTTACTGTATCTCTGAACAGGACTTTTCCCTTTAGTCTGCAGTATATCTGCCGGGCAGTAATCTGCAGGTGCACTACATATGATGGAATTGATGACCTTCCTCTACCCTCAATGTTGCAAGACTTTCTAAAGGAGTATCACTATAAACAAAAAGTCAGGGTGCGATGGCTGGAGCGAGAACCTATAAAAGCAAAGTAAATGGAAGTCAGAATAAGATTCTAGAATATGCTTTTTTGGGGGTGTGTTACAGTTTAACTGCAGCGAGTGCACCAACAGCGTCCTAGCTTTTCTGCAATATCCTATTTAAGCTGAGTGTTAGTATCCTGTCAGATGCTGCCTGCTGTTAATCAAACTAAGTTGTGATGCCTCTTGGAAACAATAAGCAGACACAATTCTGCACGTTTTTCATTAAGGCCTAATGAAAATATTTTTGCTAATTTCTGACTATTTTGTTTCCCTTTTATAGCTGTAGTAATTGGATGAAGAAACTATGTGGCATTTTCCATGGGCATTCATGTGATACTAATAAAGAAAGGCTTTATTAAAGGAGCATTTTTGCTAATATTTGAACTATTTTTTTAAATTATCTTCTTGAAAGCTTTCCACTGCTCAAAGTACTAATTTAACTTGCAAACAAATTTCCAAATAATAGTGAATAAGAGTATTTTCTTTTAATGAAGAGCAGTTCATTAGAAGCAGTCCATTAACAGTTAATGGTGCTTTGATGCTACCAGATGAATCATACTTTTCTCAGTGTATAAGGTTTCCTAATCATTAAAACTTGAATATGCCTGCTCAGTACTGTAATACTGTTTTAAACACTTGGAGATTTAAGTGGCATTGTTAGCAAAACTAATTATGTCTTGGACAGATAAGTACCTTCTAGTGTGAATTGCTGGTTCAGTGGCAGAATATGGGATTAGATTATTGACATAAAACAAAGGGTTACCTTTTTTTCTAAAACAGAATTTGGTGGTTTGACTGCTAGTAGCTTACAATGGAAGGTAATAGTGAAGAGGAAAAAATGTATTTAAAGTTGTCTGGTATTTTTGTGGGTAAAATTTACAAGCGATTGAAGAATTGGAATGCAAAATCTGGCATATCTGAAGTAAATGTCAGATTTCAAAGGTACTGTTTCACTTTATTTGTAAATATCTTTCCATTTGCTCTCTTTAAAATGTTTTGAAAGTAATACACACTGATTATAGTTTCAACAGATTACTTGGAAACAGGATTCTGAGTTCTGTTCACTTATTTAATTGGAGATGGAGCTTAAAATAGTTCTGTCTTAGACAGTTTTGCACTAAAATTCTGTTGGAATGCCCTGCCCTCTGTTTGATGTTTTGTACCAATTACAAGTGCTCCCTAGTTTCTTTACCAGCTGCTACAGTTTGTTATTACCTACTTCCCTATGGCAGTGACCTGAGTGAGATAGGGAACATTTTGGCTGCAAGTACAATAAATGTTATTCTTGTATGCTACACTAACCCTTCTATTGATGTATTTTTCTGCTTGCTGTGCCTTGTTCTGGCTTTTTGTGCTAATAAAGTACAGTATGTTCAGTGTTATACTTGTATATCTGCTCTGTTTTTATATATTCACGTAACTTGTAGCAGTTAACTGAATTTTTAATAGGCTTTTCTTAACACTTAATATAGCTAATGCACAAATAACTGTGCAGTTAAATATTGGTTGATCAGCACACCCCATTACTGGTTTTTGTTGCGTACTTATCAGAAACCTAACCCTGTACACCATTGAGTAATGTTTCTGTAGTCACTGCAAAGTACTGGACTCATTTGTAGGCTTAGAGCGTTTTACAGTTTTTGTAATGCAAAGGATAATTGTTAAGTAAAATATTCTAAAGCACTATTGATCCCCTGTAATGATTGCTGAAGATGGGTCAGCTTGTTACATAGTTAATTGCTAAGCTTAATGTTTTGATACTCCCCACTGAGTAAGGAATGGTTATTCCTTTAAATTGACAGTACAGCAGTGACATTTGCTGACTTTTAGACTAATAGATGTACACACAAACTGGTCAAATGTCCTGGTTTTTACCAAAGAATACTGTCAATTTATCTTAGGGTACTTTATTTTTTAACTAAAAAACAGTGGAGAGGTGCAATTCCTGTTCAATCAAATATTTATCCCAAGCTATGAAAAACCAAAGTATTTGACAACTTCATCTGAACTTTAAGTAATGTACATTTATGTTGGTGGAGCCTAATACTTTTACATCAGCAGTGTTGTTATTTTTCTTGAACTCAAAAATGCACCCAAAGGGGAATGATTTAAGTAGTTTTTTTAACGACTGGAACAGCACTATATCATAGAAGCTCATACTACAAAGGGTTAAGCTGAAGCACCCAGAAAGCACTTTAAAACATGTCTTTATATTGCTTGTGGAAAATTTGTGATCCCATTGTGCATTGTTTGTAGTAACTTATCTTTCCTGTGTTGAAAGACTTCAACTGTTAAATAGAACGTTGTTTAGAATATGTAAATACTAAGTTTGTGTAAGTATGTGTACAAATGTGCTAATGATCACTTATATTTTGAATTGTGTGTGTCATTGAATATGCAACTTCTGGTTTAAAATCTGTTCTAAGCATAAAAAGAGGGAAAAAAAACTCACCAGCATGAAATTACACCTAAGTGTCCCTTCACTGTGTAGTTTTCATGATTCCTTCAGTTGGATCTGAGTTCCACATGAGTTTAATTTAAATCTTGCTTTCAATATTAGTATCATACAGTCAACCTGCAACCAAGCTTTGTTGTAGTGTCCAATTTTTTGTTTACTCCCATTGCCGTTGTTTGTCATTAACTGATGAGATTCTAGCTGTCACATTATTACTGTGGTCAGGAATACACATTCTTTTAATTTTTTTTATCATGTGGTGGAATCTCTGGGAAAACAACCAAATAAACAACCCCTAAACCCTTACCTGAGAAAGTTTGCTCTTGCATGTGTGTTTAAAAAAAAACAAACAAACTTTATGGATTTATTGCTCCTCCAAAACACACAGGAATGATTTATTTCTCTACAATTTTTTTATTAAAGCTTTGCTTCACTGAAATACACAGAATAACTTGCTAGTGTGGTCATGCTAAAAATAATCCCTTTTTGAATTATAGCAGACTTGAGCATTGACTGCTCAAGTTGCTGTGTATTTTGTAACAAATACACTTTCAGTTCTAAAGGCACTAAAATGTTAGCATGTTGAGAATTCAAGTAGTTGATTCCTCATGTGTTTGAGCGGTATGCTTTAACATCTGGAATGTTTTCACATGTATTCCTCAAAAGATTTTTACAAACCACTGATTGGTTTGGTTTTTTTGTTTGGTGTTTTTTAGTTTCTTAAAGCAGTAAGATTCAATCTAGTAAACTATACTAGCATGATTCTAATTTAATTTGGCTACATGACAAATATTTAAGCTTCAGTTTTGTTAAGTGTTCTTTTGAGGTGATTCTCATTTCTATAGAAAGGGCTTACTTGATAGGCTTATTTTGCAAAAAAAAAAAACTTTACGAAGCTCTTTGGCTGTGTTTGAAAGGAGCAGAGCAGGTGTAGCTTGTGGGAATAAAGATCTCTGAGTACCTAGCAGTGGTGGTTTTGTTGTGTATAAATGTACACATTTTAGGAAGTCAGAAACAGCTCCAGTTAGAAAAGATACAGAAATTAAAATTTCCATATAAAATATTATCTAACATTGAAAAACCATTGTGTAAATAAAATTATGTAATGGATTGACATATAGCACATGGAGTTTTTTTACTCTTAACTGGATCATTGTTTGTAGAACAGTACTACAACTAAAGATTATGGCATTGAATCAGTCTTTTTTAGAAATCTATTTTTATCTCCCTGTGGAATTGGAGGAAAGTAATTATACTATGTTTTGAATATATGTAAAGGTCTATGGGTTGAGCTTTTTAATCACTTTTAAAGGCATAACTCTTCTGAAAATGCTCCTAAGGACGTGTAGACCCTTGTCCTGATAATTTCCTTCTCAGAATGAAACGTCCCTTAAGACATTTAAAAGCCATGTTTTGAACTTGCATACTTTACATTTTGTGCATTTTTGAAGACTTATTACTCACAAAATGGTAGTCTTTGAAAGACTTGCCTGTGTATCCATAGTGTTTGATAAGATGAATTGAGGCCTTTGCTAGACTTCACCCTGACAGTCACTTGCATCCTTAAGTCCATATTTAAGGTTCTGCATTACTTAGAAACATGCAAAGATTCTGTATTCCTGCAATAAAAAGCCGATTTGCTATAGTCACTGTGTGCAAGCCAAAATAGTTGCAGAATGCTTTAAAGCTTGTTTCTGCTGCTGAGTCGCATGCAAGACTGAAGCTATCAAGTCCGAAATTGCTGAGTCCCAGAAAGATGAATCTGCAGGGAGCATTAATTTTTTCTTTCTCCAAAGCTGCCCTAAAATGCAATATTTAATGGAAAAATTTGTAACTGAATCTTCTGTGATTCTTTCTAAAATAACAATACATGCTTCCATTTAAAACCATTCCCTTTGAAAATTATGAAAGTTTTCCTAAAGCAGTGTGAAATGATCAGGTATGTGCCAAACCTTAGTCTTCACCCTTCTACCTAGCCTGTATATGTGTGTGTGCGCCTCTTAAGAACGTGCCTCCAAGCATGTGTGCATTCATGGTCTTTTTTGAAGCTACCTGAAGTATACCTATATGGCGAGACTTAATATATTTAAATTCTCAAAATCCTCTCTACTTTTCTATCTGTGCATGGCATGCATTGCAAATAAAAGGAGTATTTTATTGGTATCTTCAGCTGTATTTATATGTTATAGCCAGCTGACTGGTGTGTGTTTCCCTGCTATTGCCACACTTGCCTAAACAGCTGTCTCTTGACAGTGATCAAAGATGATTTTTTTTTTTGTTTGTTTTGTTTTGTTCATAATATCTTTTTTTCTAAATCTTGAAGTGGAGAGAAACCAAATCATTTAGCTTGGCCATGGATTGTGTTTACCAAATGCAACTGACTTTAAAAAAGCTGAAAATGCAGGCATTTATTCTTAATTGAAAATTTGATAATGGCTTTGAAAAGAAGATGGCGTGTTATTTTCACAGGAAGGTGCATAAATATTTTTGCAATGAGGTAAGGCTCTCCTGAAGACACTTCTTAAAAAGTTTTACCCCTCTCACTATCTCTTAAATCAAAACTCATTAAAACAACAACAACTAAACAACCCACAAAAACACACCTCTTGATGACTTTAACCTTGAAGTCATTTAAAGACTGGTAAGAAATCCGGTGTTCTTACTACATTTAGTTGTGTGACGCCACACTGATTTCAGAGTAGTTGTTTCACAAAGCAAATTTTAAAATCTGTTATTTCAATGAAGCATTGCCATTTCTTATTTTTATAAAATAATCCATTTACAAAATTAAAGGGGGGAAAAAAAAAGTATCAGTAGGGTGTTAAACTTGATTCTGTCATCAAATCTGTTCTTATCAAGGTAACTCGTGTATGCGTTTCAAGTTAAATAGATGTCCAATTTGTAAATTTGCATTAAAGCTACAGCTGTTACCAGCTTGGTTTCTTAGGGCAAACAATGTATTCATGAGCTGAAGCTCCTGGTGCTCGACTCTTTTTCTCTGTCTTCAGTAGTTGTTTGTGTGGCATAGCTAGTGTTGCAAATTTCCTTGTTAAGCACACAGCTACACTGACAAGCAGACACTTACCTGAACTTGCTTGCCTGGGGTAAAGCAACGTCTGATTTCTCAGCAGGGTTTGTAACATGGTGGCACATTGGCAAAAAGGAAGCAGAATTAGATTTTGCTCTTCTTTGAGCAGCCGTTGAATTGAATGTGGTGTGTGCTTCCTGTGTGATAAGGTTTATTAACTTCTTAGAGCCCTGAGCATTTTAATAGCTTTTGGAAGGCACAGAAGTCCTTGGCTGCTTTGTCAATTCTTGCTCTCATACTTGTAGTTTTGCAGCAGCATGAAGAAATTTATTTATTCAAACTGAATCTATGTAGTCACCAACTGTATAAGCACTTCTTTGTAATATCTTTACAGAGATAGCAAATTCCTACACGATTACATTTAAAATGTTTTAGGAGAATGAATAACGACACTGTGGGCACAAATTAATTCAGATTGCACTATAAAGTTTCTTACCAGAAGCCTTCATTCTTACAGGAAAAACTATGCGATCCCTGCACAGAATATCTGTGGCTTTGGTGATGCGCTCTTTGGTAGGTGTCCAAAAAAGTGGCACCCAGATGGTCCCTGGACCTTTTCTTGACATTCCAACTGAAGGGGCCCTGGCAGGCCCGACGGGCATTCAAGGAGTTGGCTGGCAAGTGTGCCGTGCCAAGCGTTGCCCGATGCCAGCACCTTGTGTAACTGCACTCGTTTGGGTCCCCCTAGCTTAGATGGCTTTTAACGCGCTGCAGCTTAAATGTTTCTTCACCTTGCCTAATTTGTCTTTGTTATCTGGTTGACAAACTGTCTTGCATCTTAATATAGTAAGAAAATAATGTGATTTATGGCTACTCGACCAGTGTATTAGTAATAGATGACTCTGTCTTAATAAATGGGGTATAAACTACCATATTGTTTTCTTCTTATATTTGTTTGGGAGAAAAAGTCGTGGTTCTAATGAGTTTGTTTTAAGTCTACACTGTAAATACGTATTTTTACAAATACTTGGTTGTCCTACGTGTCAAAGGGATAACTAGGGGTCAAAATAATCAATAACTCATGTTTCTTCCAGTCCTTTTCTTTTGCATGTAAAATACTTGAGAGGAAATCCAGACACAAATCATTACCATCTTTAGAAGTTTCATCACACACTGAAATTCCAGCAAGCACTTGATTTATGTGAAAAGTCACTAAATTTCAGAGGTTTTTCTTCCCAGTGGGCTGAGTACACATTTTTGTGACACAAATGTGTATTCTAGAGCACAGCCCCCATGAGCACAAACTAAGGAACAGATGTAGCTGTCATGACATGCCTGACGGGAGCTACTCCTAAAGCAAATTAGTGCAAACTCTATAGATAATTATGAAAATTGGGCAAAGTGCTGCTAGTGAGGAGTTATAGCTGCGCATAATGGCCGTGTGACAGGCTGCAAAAGTATTGTGGGCTGTTCTGTGGAGCTATTTCAAGCTTCATAATTTGCTAAGTGTATATTTTCTAGAGCATTGCTCCTAAAAATACGTTTTGTCTGGGCTCCTTTGGAGTCTTTCCTCACTAGTGAACTGATAGAAAACCAAACACCCAGAAACAAAACTGAGATTTTGGGTTGCTTTATATAGAGATTGGCTTTGTAGTTCTAGCTTCATGGAAACATGCAGAAGGTTAATTAACTTGGTTAAAATAAGTCCATGTTTGATTAATAAATTAAAGTTACAGGAATTGCCCATTATATTGGTGCGCTTGACTTAAACTCTAATATTGTAAAACCTATGGTAGAGATCACAATTCATAATATTATGTGATGTAAGTATTTAGGTAAGGAAGATGGAGGCACAATAATATTTCAAAGTGTTTCCCAAGCACCAGGTGATCTGAAGCTAAGATTTCTAGAATCACTCTTCTGTGTCACTTTACCTAGAGGAGAGAATTTTAGGCATCTGTCTCAGAAAGCTGTTTGTGTTGTAACTTTGAAGGACATCAAAAGTACATGGGTATCTAGAACAGAATATATAGGTTTAGATAATAAATATAGGAGAGGTCCTAGAATAACTATGGCTGACTATGCTAGTGCAAGCTGTGCAGAAAGTTTATAAACCTGTAGTGGCTCTTGGGCTTCTAATTTTTTCAGTAAGAATTTGTTGGCTTACCCAGATCAAATGCTGTGAAGCAACACAGGAGTTTCCGTCTCCAGTTCTGGACCCTCTATCACAGGAGGGATATGGATGTGCTGGAAGGTGTCCAGAGAAAGGCCATGAGGATGATCAGAGGGCTGAAGCACCTCTCCTACGAGGAGAGACTGAGGGAGTTGGGGCTGTTCCGTCTGGAGAGGAGAAGGCTCCAAGCTCACCTTATTGTGGCATTTCAGTATCTGAAGGGGGTCTACAGGAAAGCTGGGGAGGGACTTACTAGGATGTCAGGTAGCGATAGGACTGGGGGGAATAGAACAAAGCCAGAAATGGTAGATTCAGACTGGGTGTTAGGAAGAAGTTCTTCACCATGAAAGTGGTGAGACCCTGGAACAGGTTGCCCAGGAGATCCTGGAGCCCCATCCCTGGAGATGTTCAAGGCCAGGCTGGATGAGGCTCTAGACAACCTAACCTAGTGTGAGGTGCCCCTGTCCATGGCAGGGGAGTTAGAACTTGATGATCCTTGTGGTCCCTTCCCACCCTGACCGATTCTGTGTAGAGATTCCTGAAGCAATATTACTGCTGTTGAACATAGAAAACCTAGACCGATGACTCAGTGAGAAGCATTTGGAGTGTGACTTCACATCTGAAGTAGCTGATGGTGTGAGGAGTATTCATGGTGTTATAGATCAGTGTCCCAACAGTCAATGGCATAGCTCAAGTGTGGATGAAATCGCACTGGTGTGACCTGCTAGCAAGACTGTTCTCCTATCAGATGTCCTGTGACATCTAGGAAGATAAGGTTGTAGACCTCCAACAGGGCTTTTGAAGTCTTCTCTCAAAACTGGCCAAAATAGAATAAAAACCAGTGATGTATAGGGTCTCTGATCTTGTGAATAGTGCTAATAGTCTCATCTGTTTCTCAGAATGCATATATACGTTCATCTTACTTTTAAGAATGGGACACAGACTTTGTAAGAAGGTCAAAGAGCTGCTTGGAATCTGACTTGCTGGATGTGGGGTAAGTAGGACACGTTGCTGGTTGCTAGTTTGGTGAGCAGAAGAATGATGATACTGATCTGTTTGTGAAATACTTTGCACTCTAGCGATGAGAAGCATAATGGAAGAACTAGCCTGTGTTATTTGGGAACATCTGGCGCTCTTCACTGACTGGTAGACCTGAGGTGGGTATGTGTCTGCTCTTGGTATTTGTAACTTGGGTTTTGCTCAAGTGGTTACTGACCACAGTGGACACAATTTGTACGATACACAAGTACGTAGGGTATTGAGTGCCCTAAACCCTTTATTTCCTAACCCTGCCTTTTGGGAGGCCATAGTTTGAGTTTTCACTCTCTAAAGTGCTGTTCTTTGTTGTGGAGACAGTTTTTCCTCCTTTTTTTTTTTTTTAATCCAATCTGATAAGGCTGATAACCTGCAAGTAGTGTGTGAGGAGAGTTTCCTGGCATGAGCCAATGAATTTCTGAGATTGTTATCATTCTGTACCATGGAAGCACCCTGTCTCATTTATTACACCATTCGTCTTCAGTTTCATTCTGTGCCAAGTTAAAAAAAAGCCAGACTTTTCCTTCAAGCAATCACTTGTATAACCATTCATGCTATGAGCATGCAGATGCTTGATACTTAAGCCAAATACTTTTCTGCCTGAGTAGGGTTCATAAGGGTGCTCCCCCTCCCTCCTTCCCAGTCTCCCACACATGTTGTGTACTCTTGTCTGAAGGTCACTTTCACCCTTGTTCTTCTGACAGTCCAGTTGAACTGGAGCTCTTAACAAACTTTTTGAAACTAAAAAGTTGCTTTCTTGTCTTTATGGGGAATGGCTTTGCACAAAGGCTATGGCTTTAAGCTGTTCCAGATGTGTCAGAGCTGCTGCTGTCCATCAGATGAGTGCGGCCAGTGTTTATACTGTTCAGGAAAAATTTGGTGGTAAGTGTTCTGTGAGCAGGGGTTTTAAGCCAAGGGTTTACTTAGAACCATCAACAGCATTAGCTACTTTTTCTGGAAGATTTTAGCTTCATCTTAAGCCTCAAGAAAATGTATGCTTGAAGAAAATGTACTTGTAAATAATCTCTGTGCAAACTTTCAAAGAGCCGTTTCCATGCCTAGTATTTGTATTGCTTTAAGAGCTCCTGAATTTCTCAGATGTCTAGTATCTCTGACAGCAATTTAAGACAGGCACTAGCTCCAGAGCCAAGGGTTTACTTAGAACCATCAACAGCATTAGCTGCTTTTACTGGAAGGTTTTAGCTTCATCTCAAGCCTCAAGAAAATGTATGCTTGAAGAAAATGTACTTGTAAATAATCTCTGCACAAACTTTCAAAGAGCCATTTCCATGCCTAGTATTTGTATTGCTTTAAGACCTCCTGAATTTCTCAGAAGTCTAGTATCTCTGACAGCAATTTAAGACAGGCACTAGCTCCAGAGCCAAGGGTTTACTTAGAACCATCAACAGCATTAGCTGCTTTTACTGGAAGGTTTTAGCTTCATCTCAAGCCTCAAGAAAATGTATGCTTGAAGAAAATGTACTTGTAAATAATCTCTGCACAAACTTTCAAAGAGCCATTTCCATGCCTAGTATTTGTATTGCTTTAAGACCTCCTGAATTTCTCAGAAGTCTAGTATCTCTGACAGCAATTTAAGACAGGCACTAGCTCCAGAGATACAGTTGCCCAGAAAAGTTGAGTAGTACCCTGAAACACTGCTTGGCTCTGGCTCTTGGTAGATGCCTTGGAAGTCACTTTCTAGCAGGTCGTGATGTAGGGGACATAGATCTTTGCTGCTGCAGAAGTCTAGCTCTCTGCAATGTGAGGTTTCTCTAATAAACTGGCCCTTCCAGTTGCAACCAGTCTTCCTTTATAAACTACTGCACTACATAGTTCACAGACATTGGTGCTCTCCAGAGCTTGCCCTCAGTCCTGGTTTCTGGCAGTTTAGACACTTTATTAAAGGTCCTATTTCTAATCCTTGCATCCCTTTCAGGACCAATGCCATGTAATAAAATGGCTGAAGATGGTCTGTGGCTCTGAATGTGGCTCAACTTTCTTTTGCTTCTTGAGAAGACTTGCTGTAAGCAGAAAGAGGGCCAGGTACATCTGACCACCACCTCAGACCAGACAGAGAATGGATCTATCAGCTAATTCAGTTTTCCATTTCCTATAGTTGCAGAGTTTTTAGGACCCTTCTGTAGCCAGAAGNAATTTCTGCAGGATTATTGTCCACTTCAGGTAATTTCAGAGGGCTCATTTTGGTTTTCTCAAGAGCATATTTACCTTTCATCATGTCTGTTGTAACGATAATAGCTTATAATTTCTTTGTTTTGCTACAGCAAGTCTTGTCAAAATTAAGTATTTTACTAATAAGTAGCTGGGATTGTTCAGTCTGGAGAAGGCTGAGAGTAGAGAGCAATAACGTCTACAACTACCTGAAAGGAGGTTGTAATGAGATGGGTGTTCATCTCCCTAGTATCAAGTAACAGAATGAGAGGAAATGGCCTCAAGATGTGGCAAGAGAGGTTTAGGTTGGATATTAGGAAACAAACATTTACTGAAAGAGTGGTCAGGTGTTGGAACAGGCTGCCCAGAGAAGTCATGAAGTCACCATCCCTGTAGCTGTTCCAAAAATGTGTAACTGTGGCACTTCAGGGCATGATTTAGTGATCATGGTAGTGTGTTGGGTTGATGGTTGGANTACTGCACTACATAGTTCACAGACATTGGTGCTCTCCAGAGCTTGCCCTCAGTCCTGGTTTCTGGCAGTTTAGACACTTTATTAAAGGTCCTATTTCTAATCCTTGCATCCCTTTCAGGACCAATGCCATGTAATAAAATGGCTGAAGATGGTCTGTGGCTCTGAATGTGGCTCAACCTTCTTTTGCTTCTTGAGAAGACTTGCTGTAAGCAGAAAGAGGGCCAGGTACATCTGACCACCACCTCAGACCAGGCAGAGAATGGATCTATCAGCTAATTCAGTTTTCCATTTCCTATAGTTGCAGAGTTTTTAGGACCCTTCTGTAACCAGAAGTCTCAGATATACAGGAAGAAATCTAACTTGGCTCCTGCCTGAGTGAGCCTCCAGACCCTCTGTCTTAACAGGGTCAGTTCTGGCATCCTTGTCATGTACAAAATAGGAGATTCTGCTGAGCTGGTTAAGGGTAACTAAACAGGGCTTGCCTCAGACTGCCTTTGTACAGAGATCATGTCTCTGCACCCATATCAGAAGAAATTTGCACTCTGAGCTGCAAGCTGGCTTCAGTTTTGCATAAGGAGAATTTCTTAGAATCACAAAATGGCCTGGGTTGGAAGGGACCTCCAAAGGTCATCCAGTCAAACCTCCTCTGCAGTAAGCAGGGGCATCCTCAACTAGATCAGGTTGCCCACAGCCCTTTCAAGCCTCACCTTGAATCTCTCCAGGGATGGTGTCTCAACCACCTTGCTGCTGGGTAATCTGTTCCAGTGTTCCACTACCCTCATGGTAGAGAACTTGTTCCTAACATCCAATCTAAATCTACTCTTTTCTAGTTTGAAACCATTGCCCCTCGTCCTATCACTACAGGCCTTTGTAAACAGTCTCTTTCCATCTTTCTTGTAGGTCCCTTTCAGGTACTGGAAGGTCATTATTGGGTCTCCATGGAGCCTTCTCTTCTCCCAGCTGAACAACCCCAAAATTTCTGCAGGATTATTGTCCACTTCAGGTAATTTCAGAGGGCTCATTTTGGTTTTCTCAAGAGCATATTTACCTTTCATCATGTCTGTTGTAACGATAATAGCTTATAATTTCTTTGTTTTGCTACAGCAAGTCTTGTCAAAATTAAGTATTTTACTAATAAGTAGCTGGGATTGTTCAGTCTGGAGAAGGCTGAGAGTAGAGAGCAATAACGTCTACAACTACCTGAAAGGAGGTTGTAATGAGATGGGTGTTCATCTCCCTAGTATCAAGTAACAGAATGAGAGGAAATGGCCTCAAGATGTGGCAAGAGAGGTTTAGGTTGGATATTAGGAAACAAACATTTACTGAAAGAGTGGTCAGGTGTTGGAACAGGCTGCCCAGAGAAGTCATGAAGTCACCATCCCTGTAGCTGTTCCAAAAATGTGTAACTGTGGCACTTCAGGGCATGATTTAGTGATCATGGTAGTGTGTTGGGTTGATGGTTGGACTTGATGATCTTCGAGGCCTTTTTCAGCCTTAATGATTCTATGAGTCTGATCAAGAAGGCATTGACTGACGTGGTTCCAGACCTGCTCACAGATTTTTTTTTAAATCAGCCTCTCCACTCAAAGCTCCATTCATTGCCTGCAATCTGTGAGTCATATGGTCCTGAGTGTTGTTATAGCTTTGCGTTTCTGTTGGGAGATACCCTAATAAACAGTAGGAATGAATGCTAAAGCCACATAACTAGATTCTCTGCTTGAAGTTTAGTCATCTCCTTTCCCTAGGGACATGTTCGTCCCTTTTTGTTCTGGCATGCTGCCTAACGTCTGAGCTTCTTAGTTAAAAGTTTTGTCTAGAACCATCTTTGCTACTCAGGTATTTTTTTCTACATTCTGTAACAATTTGAAACCTTAAGGATTTAGAAATACTTCCTTTCATTCCTTTCACTTTCCTCTTCCTGTGTTACTTTAAAATCTCTTTACTTTAAAATCTCTTTCCTTAGGGGATATTTAAACTGGTTTAGGCATCTGTGAAGATCTGATCTTTCAGCCCATGGCAACCATTCTGATGTCTGTCAAGTTGATGAAAAGGGTGAGCAATACATGCCCTCACAGCTGTCCCCCTCCCTGTACTGTCTCTATCTTGACAAAACTGCCTTTTGCATCTGCTTTACTCTCTTGTCCGAGTTGAAGTGAGTTTTGTTTATGCTAATTACTTTGTTCTTTCCAAAACTGCAGATGTTCATATCTGAAATGCTTCCTTTTATCTTGGATATTGAGGAATCTTTTGGTTTTCTATGTGAACATCACGAAACTGATTGCAAGGACCTTCCACAACAGAAGTCCAGCCCTGAGCTATTTTATCAGGAAGTTGTTTATTTAGAGCTGCTTGTGACACCACATATAATGAAAGTGAGAGGCTGGAAATGTTAAATGTGATTGAAGCACCATCCACCATAGCCTTTGGGCAACTCTGGACTGGATGAGGAACGCAGCTACCTGGAATTGTGATTGCATCCTAGCTGAGGAGTGTGCTGATGCCAGGGTGTGCTGGTTTGAGCTAATTGGAATATTTTAACAGAGAAAATTATATTATAGGCTGTGGAAAGGAAACAATGGTGATGTCTACTTCACTCATAGGCTTGCTGAGATGNTCGAGATATGATGTAGTTTCAGCAGAAGGCTACCCTGCTCACTGCTTTTCCGAGAACTCCAAGTCCTTCACCACCTCATTTGCTCAGGTTTGGGGGGTAGCATGGTTGTCTACCCAGTAAAGAATTTGTGAAAATGGATGTTGCACCTGGAAAAATGACACTTCTGTGGCCTGTGCTGGAAATGCATTTAATCAGCCTGACTGTAATGAGAGAGGAGCTATACATACTACATCTGCTCCAGACACAAGGTAAACAAATCACACACTAGCACGGATTCTGGAAGCGATCGCAGGAGTATGCCGATGCGTTTCAACTGGCATGTAGTGAATGTGAGCCTTGACAGATTTAGGCTTTTTTATTAATTAATTTTCTGAAAAAATTTCAAGCTTACTGAAGTCTTATGTGAGAGGTTGATTTTTCTGTGCCAAACTGATCTCTTTGAGTGGGTAAGGGAACTTTAGGCAAATGGCTTAAGTTAAAGCTTTTTAAACTAATCAGTAAATATGCAAAAGGAGTTTGAAACTTCCTGACAATGCTTTCATGTACAGAATAACTTTGCCAAGGTGCATCTTTCATTCTGTAGCTTACTTTAATGTACTTGTGCATGTGACTTGGTAGCATTAGATAGTGGTTGGACTTGATGACCTTAAAGGTGTTTTCCAACTGAAATGATTCTATTATATATTGTGCTGGTTGGAGGCTAATTAGAATATTTTAATGAGAGAAATTAGATTATTGGCTGTGAAAAGAAAACATGGTGATATCTAAATTACCCATTCGTTCTGCTGGGAGATATAAAAGCAAGGAGGCAAAGAAAGATGAGACAATCTCTGCCTGGCTTTTGCTGTATTATCAGTTCTAGTCTTGAGGTCTGTGGTGGTGGGTTGGACTTGATGATCTTTGAGGTCTCTTCCAACCTTGCTATACTGTGATACTGTGATACTGTAACTGTTCTGCCTGACCCTGCACATTTCCCAACTAATCATTCTGTTTCTAACACCCCTTGCTGACCTTTCCAGCTCACCTTGCACGTAAGAGAGATTCCGAGATAAGGTACAGGGTGGAAAGAAGGTGGGGGTGGTTGGGAGCCTCTCCTGGGCACTCTGACTGCTGGGAGGGGTCTTGTATTTCTGTATTACTTTTAACTTGTATATAACTGCATATAGTTGTAAATACCTGTAATATATTGCAAGTATATATGCTTGTAAATTGTGCTAAGCTGTGAATATAAAGCTTCTATCTTTAACTTCATCTAGCTGAATTTAATCTGGGTGAATCCTTGGGCGAGGGGCAGGTGCTGCCCAGGACCACCACATGTATGTACATACATGGATAGATAGATATAGATACACACACAGATATGTGTGTGCGCATATATACAAGACCAGTCCTGTTCAACATCTTTGTCGGTGCCATGGACAGAGGCATTGAGTGCACCCTCAGCAAGTTTGCTGATGGCACCAAGCTGTGTGGTGCAGCAGACAGCTGGAGGGCAGGGATGCCATCCGGAGGGACCTGGACAGGCTGGAGAGGTGGGCACAAGCCAACCTCATGAGGTTCAACAAGACCAAGTGCAGGGTCCTGCATCTGGGTCGAGGCAATCCCAAGCACAAATACAGGCTGGGCAGTGACTGGCTGGAGAGCAGCCCCGAGGAGAGGGACTTAGGGGTGCTGGTGGATGAGAAGCTCAACATGAGCCAGCAGTGTGCACTTGCAGCCCAGAAAGCCAAACAGATCCTGGGCTGCATCAGAAGTGTGGCCAGTGGGTCGAGGGAGGTGATTCTTCCCCTCTGCTCCACACTGGTGAGACCCCCACTTGGAGTACTGCATCCAGTTCTGGAGCCCCTATTACAAGAGGGATGTGGAGATGCTGGAGTGTGTCCGGAGAAGGGCCACGAGGATGATCAGAGGACTGCAACTCCTCTCCTATGAGGAGAGACTGAAAGAGTTGGGGCTGTTCAGTCTGGAGAAGACGAGGCTTCCAGGTGACCTTATTGTGGCCTTCCAGTATCTGAAGGAGGCCTACAAAAAGCTGGGGAGGGGTCTTTTTAGGTTATCAGGTAGTGACAGGGCTAGGGGGAATGGAGCAAAGCTGGAGTTGGGGAGATTCAGACTGGACGTGAGGTGGAAGCTCTTCAGCATGAGAGTGGTGAGAGCCTAGAATGGGTTGCTCAGGGAGGTGGTTGAGGCCCCATCCCTGGAGATGTTTAAGACCAGGCTGAATAAGGCTCTTGGCAGCCTGACCTAGGGCAGGGTGTCCCTGCCCATGGCAGGGGGGTTGGAACTAGATGATCCTTGTGGTCCCTCCCAACCCTAACTGATTCTATGATTCTATTTTATGTATCTATATCTCCACCTTATTTCTTCCCAGAAGTTACTGTGTGGTTATTGTTGGTCAGCATACATGAGGTAAAAGTCAGATGATGTGCTTGGCTTGTGCGTGTTGGGTCAACAGTATTGGAACCAGGGGGAAAAATGGTGAAGATTCTGGAAGTGCCAACCAGACCTGGATTGGAATGTTGCCAGCAATTTTTCTTAGGATAGCTTTTAGATATACAAATGCAGAGTTTGAAGCTGCAGGTTTTAAATGCATGCATTGTCCTGATTTAATTGGTTCATTCTGTTGAATGCTGCTGCTGCTGTTTGTGATGAGAAATTAATGTCAGTTTACAGTGAAGACTTCAGGGAAAGCTTTGAGGTGGTGTTTTATCTTATTTGAGTAACTTGTGTAACTGGACTCAGAAGCAGTGGACTGTGTTACACAGTGCTGCCTATCTGTGTGTGGCTGTGAAGTGTTTATGGGTTACCTTCTGGGATGCATCCCACATCCCTTAGCTCCAGAATCAGCCGACCTGTCAAATTATTGCAGCTTATGAGCTATGTTTGCTTGTTGTTTGTATGGAAGCTGTGACATGAAGAAGGTGACCACAGATGATGCAGACTTGCTTCTTCCCTCAAAATGTCCCACAGCATGGATTTGCTATCTGTGACCTTCTCTGGGAGGTCACAGTCCTTTAGGAACACTGCTAGGCTTTGTTCCCTGTTAGCATTAGGTCATTCATCCAAATAAGAGCTCTCTTGTTGTGCATTTGCAGAGGAAAGCTTGAGCCTCCATTATCCCTTACTTATTGGGGCCCAAGCCAGATGTGGTACTATTTGGTGGCCTGTGTATTCATCCTCTGTTGTATTATCTCATTATGGGCTGACTCAGCTTGCTCTTTGTCCTCAGCAAATTGGCTAGTGTTGCATGCTTGTGTTTCCTGGTGTTCCCAGGTGTTCTGTGGGTATTTACTTTTAGGATGGCGCAACGTGGTCATCCTGGAGCAGGCTTGTCAAAAGCAGCCATATGTGGTCACAGCAAAGACCTCAGCTTCAACTGACACTGATACAATAGCTAGAGGTTCAGCCTACCATCTTCCAGCAAGAGAGATGTTGCAGGTATTGTTCATCCTATACATTTCACCCTCAGGATGTACCCCAAAGAGTTTTGATCGTGATCCCAGCAATCACTCATGCAACAGAAAGGCTCTTCAGCCTCACAAAGGTGATTAAAACAGGTCATGCAAACACGAAACATGGTAATTCACCTACATCTTTTATCACCTGAGTGAGGTCCTGTGTGTCTCTGTGCTATGGGTGAATGATTATGACTGCAAATGCAGACATCTTTAGACACAAGGATATTTTTTGTTTGTTTGTTTTTTGAAGCTGGCATAGAGACAATGTAATTCACTGCCTTTTGTTTCATAGCATGATTGAATTTTAATAGAATTACTGTTCTGGGGATGATGCTGGTTGGTTTTGTTGGGGTTTTGATTTCTTCACGTGTTTTTTGTTTTGGGTTTTGTTGTTTGTTGTTGGGTTTTTTCCTTTTAACATCTATTTAGTTAAGATTTTTGTAGCATTTACTTTGTCTACGCATATTGAATGGGTACCCAATGAAAACCTTCAGAAATTGATTTTATGATTGTAAGTTGGGAGCTGTGACATGAGAGCTTTACACTGCAAACTGAATATACCCATATTCCTGTTCATAATGGGACTACTTATTTGGGATGTGAAGAGACACTAAAGCACTCCTAGTAGTTTTAACTTGTCTTGTATTGTAAAATGGAATGAAAAAAATCAAAGCAATTAGCCAATCTTTCTGTTATCAGAGCTAGAGGTAATAGTCTAAAAATGTCTCATCTTTACATTGAATTGTTTGTGATAATGAAGTTACACTGATCTAACCTTGACTACTCCACAGTACTCAAAGCCCCAACAGTGTTTTTCAGGTCTGAGGGTTTTAAAAAGAATTTTTAAAGCAATCTGCATTGTTTTCAGATTTTGAAATGTCCTGAAGTCAGGGAGGCCTGAAAATATAGATCAGATCAGTAAGGCATTTGACTCTGTCCCACATGACATCCTGGTCACCAAAATGGAAAAACACGGACTTGATGGGTGGACTACTTGCTGGATAAGGAATTGGCTGGATGGTGGCACGCAGAGATTGGTGATCAAGGGCACAATGTCCACCTGGAGACCAGTGACAAGTGGCGTCCCTCAGGGGACAGTGCTGGCACCAGTGCTGTTTAACATCTTTGTCAGNTTGCAATGACAGGACTAGGGGCAATGGGTTTAAACTGGCAGAGGAGAGATTTAGACTGGATGTCAGGAGGGAGCTCTTTACAGTGAGGGTGGTGAGGCACTGGCACAGGTTGCCCAGGGACGTTGTGGCTGCTCCCTCCCTGAAGGTGTTCAAGGCCAGGTTGGACAAGGCCTTGAGTAACCTGTGCTAGTGGGAGGTGTCCCTGCCTATGGAACTAGATGATCCTTGAGGTCCCTTCCAACCTTACCATTCTATGATTCTATGATTAAAATTATATTGATCTCCAGACTTCATACCTTAAACAGGTAGTCTTAGAGCTGTGCTGAATGATTTGACTTGGAAGAGATAATACATATTAAATGTGGAGCATAACAGAGAGTGGCGCTGTTGTAGGATTGCCACTGTCCCTGTTATCGTGGCTACAAGAGCTGAACAACAGCTTTTTTTCCAAATTCTCAGAGAATTCAAATCTCCATGAACTCCAGCTTCTTTGAAAAACCTTAAGAGAATCATAGAATCGGCCAGGTTGGAAGAGACCTCCAAGAGCATCCAGTCCAACCTATCACCCAGCCCTAGCCAATCAACCAGACCATGGCACTAAGTGCCCCATCCAGTCTCTTCTTGATCATCTCCAGGGATGGCGACTCCAGCACCTCCCTGGGCAGCCCATTCTAATGCCAATCACTCTCTCTGTCGAGAACTTCATCCTGATATCCAGCCTAGATCTCCCCTGGCACAACTTCAGACTGTGTCCCCTCTTTCTGTTGCTGGTTGCCTGGGAGAAGAGACCAAACCCCACCTGGCTACAGCCTCCCTTCAGGTAGTTGTAGACAGCAATGAGATCTGCCCTGAGCCTCCTCTTCTCCAGGCTGCACACTCCCAGCTCCCTCAGCCTCTCCTCACAGGGCTGTGCTCCAGGCCCCTCTCCAGCCTTGTCACCCTAAGCTGACAACTGCGGAATGGGTGCAGTATATATTGCTCTGCCAAAATCACTTTTACCAGGATGTTATGGGCTGCCCAGGGAGTTTGTGGAGTATCCTTCTCTGGAAACATTCAAAACCTGCTCTGGTAGTGGGGACTGGACTAGGTGATCTTTTGAGGTCCCTTCCAACCCCTAATGTTCTGTGATTCATCGGAGTCTCTGGGGAAACCCTCCCTGTTGGGCACCTTGGAACAGCCTTTCTCAAAGCTTCAAGCTCTCTCTGCCCACCAGGTGTGTGAGTCCAGCAAGGCAAAATCACATTCTGGACAATTTCAATGGGATGAAAAAGGCCCAGCTCAGTAGCTGTTGTATCTAGGCAGATTTTAAGCTAGTAGAAGCAGTAGTAAGTCCTCCAGGAGATCATTTTGCTAGCAGGAGACACTGAGCCTAATACACATACAACTGTTATTTCAGACTACTCCTTCCTGCCTCGCTTCGCTTTGACTCTTTTAAAATGCTAAAACCCAGAGTGCTGGGGCAGTTACCAACTGGACAAGGAGCACCACAGCTTCACCCAAGGATACTGGATGCTCTTGTTCCTAAATATGATCTTCTCATTTGACATCTTCTCTAGACTGATTGTTTCATGGTAGTTACAGGAGAGCTTTCTTCTCTGGTGTGCTTGCTGGAAAGTGTCATTCTGCCAGGAAGATTTCATGCCAGCCCCTTCCAAAGATTTCTTCAGATGCATGTCTGGAAATGAGCTGAGTACAAGACTGTTTGCTTCACTTTGCTTGTCTTTACATCATGGAAGTCTGAAGACACAGTTGCTGCCAAAAGCGTTCCCTGCTTCATCTGAGAGTTTGTTTCGTTATTTTCTTCCCGTTCTTTTTTGCTGTACCCAACTTTTACAGATTTATTTTGTTCTGTAGAAAATTCTAGTGGTGAGTTTTCTTCACTATTTAGCATCATCTGTCCCCTCCTTTCTAACTTAGAGTTTGCTAAATGTTACTTCATAGGACTACATCAGTTGGTCCAAAGCCTGCCCTGACAGGGAGAGACTGAAAGTTGCATCTCTAATCGATATCCTTCATGGTTGATGGATCTTCTTGCACTGACCAGGCTTTTAATACCAAAACTTAAGTTACCAGAAAACATAATTTCCCTTTCAGTTGAACATGCACAGCTATTGCAAACAGTGCTGTGTGCTGGTACCAGAAAATGCCACATTTTTTCTGTGGCAGTTTGAACGGGAAATAATTGTGGTTTCTCAGATCCCACTTTGAAGCAGCAGTTGTTTATAGCTGGCTGGCTTTAATAACTGTAATTGTATGTGCAGTCCTGCTCCAGCTGTGCACCGGGCACCATGAGTCACTGTCCAAAAACATCCCTTAGGTTCAAACCTCTCTTAAAAGAGATGGTTCTGAAATATTCCTGAATATCCTCTGCCCCATTATTGGAAAGTCCCCTTCTGGTCAGGCAGCTTTGTTGTGGCTGTTTCGCATGGTTCTCCTGGAGTTTGCATAGGCATATCCTTCATTGCACAGTCCCAAGCTGGAGCCAGGAACAGAGCAGCAAACTGTCCCTGGGGAGCCGCAGCTCAGCCAGTGATGGGCACATACAGTGATCTCAGCCCAGAGCATGGTGAACAAATGTGTGTGCTGCACGTGGGCCACTGTGGGTTGCCAGCATCACCACAGAGCTTCTCCTGAAGGCATATGCAGCCCTGGGGAGCCTTCCCACCTCTGCTGCTCACCTGCTTTGTGTAGAGCTATGAGCAGCTTTTGCCTCTCTGCTCTGTGTCTTGCTGCTGTTGCTCCAGCATTATTCCAAGTTTGCTGATGAGACCAAACTGGGAGGCTTGCCTGATACAGCTGAAGGCTGTGCTGCCATCCAGCCAGACCTGGGCAGACTGAGAGCTGGGCACAGAGGAACCAAATGAGGTTCAACAAGGACAAGTGCAGAGTCCTGCACCTGGGCAGGAATAAAAAAACTGCACCAGTACCAACTGGGAGGTGATCTGCTGGAGAGCAGCCCTGTGGAGAGGGACCTGGGAGTGCTGGTGGATAACATCCATGGGACAGCAATGTGCCCTGGTGGCCAAGAAGGCCAATGGGATCCTGGGGTGCATTAAGAAGAGTGTGTCCAGCAGATCAAGGGAGGTTCTCCTCCCCCTCTACTCTGTCTTGACGAGACCTCATCTTGAGCATTGCCTTCAGTTTTAGGCTCTCCAGTTGAAAAGGGACAGGGATCTGCTGGAGAAGGTCCAGCAGAGGGCTATGAGGATGATTAGGGGACTGGAGCACTGCCTGATGAGGAGAGGCTGAGGGACTTGGGGCTGCTTAGTCTGGAGAAGAGAAGACTGAGAGGGGATTTAATCAATGTTTATAAATATCTGAGGGCTGAGTGTCAGGAGGGGTGGGACAGGCTCTGCTCACTTGCCCCCTGGTATAGGACAAGGAGCAATGGATGTAAGCTGCAGCACAGGAGGTTCCAGCTCAACACAAGGGGGAACTTCTTTCCTGTAAGGGTCCCAGAGCACTGGCACAGGCTGCCCAGAGAGGTTGTGGAGTCTCCTTCTCTGGAGCCTTTCAAGGGCTGTCTGGATGTGTTCCTGTGTGACCTGAGCTAGATCGTATGGTCCTGCTCTGGCAGGGGGGTTGGACTCGATGATATCTTTGGGTCTCTTCCAACACCTGACATCCTCTGATGCTGTGATCCTTGTAGATTAATTAGCTATAAACAGCAACTAAGAAATCCAGGAATTTTTCCACTTTGTCAGAAGAAGCTGTAGTTTAAATATTCTTGTATTGCATTGTTATAAATCACACCAGGTTTTGTTAATCCCTTTCCGTTACCAAAACACAAAACAGTTTATTGAGCAGCTCAGTATTGCCCAGAGTGGCTGTAAAAGTAAAGAAACTGAGGCAGAAAAGTGGAATTCACTTTGTGTTGCCAAGAGGCCAGTAACAAAGACAGGGAAAAGCGGTTCATCCACTTCCAGCTGTGTTCCCAGCAGCTATTATTACACAGTAAATAACATTAAAATACTTAAATATTTTAAAAGTTTCTTGAAAATAATTATAACAAATGCCTTCTTATTTCATACATTTCCTACCCACACAGCTTATTTACATCTTACATGTAGTTGGAAGGTATTATTAGAGATCTGTGTTCAGGCACCTGAGTCATAGCACCTTTTAACGTGCCGCCATAAATAGGCACACTTGAGACTGCTTGTGACATGATGCCTCAGCCTGTACATCGAAGGCTTTCCTCTCCTAATGATAGCTAGGGCAGATCTGAAAGTGAAACTTCTTTTTCGACAACAAAATCCTCTTTGCCTGGCCCCTGGCAGATGTTTGCACAGGCTTGGGAGCTGAACCTGGTCCTCAATCTGTTGCTGGCCTCGTCAAATGGAATGAAGACAACCTTCAAGTGAAAACACCCACAAGACATACTCTAAGTGAAATGTGGTGGGACCTAGGGGATCTGTCGCTATGGTGCCAACGTGGCTGCCCACCAGGCATGTCTATGTCAGCAGTGCTGGATGGAAGCCAGCTGCTGGTGCTTTGGGAGATGCTCAGCTGTGAAGCATTAGCTCTCTGCAAACCAGCTGGCCAAAGGCAGAAGTTAGGCACTTACATCTGATTTTGTTATGTGCTGAGGCATATAGAAGGTGAAGAAAGAGCTGTTTGAAGGTATCTCAAGCAGTTGGGTCTGAAAATTATCTCTGTAGTGCTCCTCCTGTCTCTACTAAGGTCTAATTGAATTTGCAAGTGCAGGACTCTATCCAATTGTGATGGTTTGGGAGTTACCCTCCCCCCCTCACTTTGTAAAATCACCCTGACTAGACTCAGCCAGCTGGAAGTTAATGAATGAAGCTCCATTTACAGCTTAGCACAATATACAAGCAGATATATACACTATATACAGGAATATTTACAGAGATATACAAGTTAAAGGTAATACAGAAACACAACACCCCTCCCAGAAACCAGAGTCCCCAGGAGGGGCTCCCAACCACCCTTCCACCTTCTTCCCACCCCTATACCTTATCCCAGGGTCTGGCTTACGTGCAAGGTGAGTTTGGAGGATCAGCCAGGGAGGTTAGAAGGAGAGTGGTTAGTTAGGTTAGCAGAGAGGTCCAGACCAAGCCAGCAGCTAGAGAGCAAGACTCTGTGTGTGTGTGTGTCGTATCTATGTTTGTGTTCTTGTTCTTATCCATCTCAGCAAGCCTATGAATGAAGTAGACATCACCATTGTTTTCTTTTCACAGCCTATAATATAATTCTTTTCATAAAAATATTCCCATTAGTCTCAAACCGGCACATCAAGAAATATCAAATCTCCCTTGCCTAAGCTGGGGATGTGGCCCAGGTGCTATGTGGATTACCTGATGCTTTGGCAGATCTTTGACTGTAGGCGTGAATTGTGCCTACTCAGCATGACCCTGATCATGCAGGACCAGACTTCTGTGGATCCACCATCCAGCTCTGACTAGTGTGTGGAGCATGGCTTTCCAAAGCTGTTACAATACCCCCATGAAGGAAGGGTATGTGTGCTATAGTGGATGTGTGTCTTGGTTTTCTAGTAAGCCTGAATGGATTACTCTGGACACACAAGTTGTGGAAAAACATAGACAATAGTTGCCCATCTGGACAGAAGCTCTGAGTGATAAGGAGAAGTATTTTTTTCCTGGGGGTTACTGAGTATATTTGTTCCATAATTGCACCATGCATCTGCTCTGTTTAAGAAGTCATTCTACAGCTCGTTAGATCTGATCTAGTTGTTGAGATTGCAAAGAGATGTTTGTTGTGGACTATGGAGAGATCAGTAGCAGGCCTGGAAGGTGGTTGAATTTGGGCTCTGTCTTTTGAGAAATTGCCATCCACATAGGATGCAGAACAGGACGTGGTTTCTCAAGCAGAATAGCCACACTCTTGTGGGAGGGAAGAGGGAATCTTAATTTTGATTATTAAACATGGAATCACTTATTTGCTTATGCAGCTCTTAAAAGGGAAGGAGAGCATGATTGTTCTCTGCAGTCCTTTGTGGAATCATCGCAATAGCTGAAGCTGTCCTTCAATGAGTGGCACAGCTTGTGTCACCTGGAAGGATTAGGTACTGGGGAGACTTTAAACTTGAGAGCAGCCTGAGCTCCTGCCACCGTCTCCCAAGCTGCAGATGTCTGCAGTGGTAGTGTGGTCTTTGCAGGGTCTGAGATGGTGATGGGGTTTTGCAGCATCTTATATGATGAACGATAGCATAAAATTCTGTCTAGAGAGAACTACCAATATTTTAAAACATCTACCAAGTCCATCTCCCATTTAAAAAGTCTTGTTGAAGTTGCCTACTGCAAACAAAAGGACATCCTGCTGTTCTCCATTGTGTGATTTTTTTTTTTTTTTTTAAATTTTTTTTTCCCTCCTCAGATGTCTGTGAAAGCATGTGTTTCACAAGGTATATCAAAGTTGCCTCATGGTCAAAAACATGCAAACGACGAGCATGTCAGTTTCTTGAAATCCCCTGTAAATCAGCTAGCCATGTTGCCTTAAATGTGGAGATAGTTTTCAGAGGTTTAAAAAGACAGAAGTGTTTTGCAGACACTGTGAGCTTGAAGCTGGCAGAGATCTGAACGGTGCCTGTGGCTCTTCAGTTGCCCATCAGGAAGTCACCCAAATGTGCTTTCCATGTCTTAGTTTCCCCATTTGGGAGGAAATGGCTGTGTAAAGGACCTGGGCTCAGCTAATGAAAAATATAACACAAGATCTATATGTTGTTGAATTCGTGGGTCTGTGACACAAACTCAATTTGTGCTCCTGGGAAGAGTTCGATGCAGCAGTTAGTGTGAAGTTTTTCTCTTGACCTGACTCCACATAGAGCTCTTTCCCCTTAATGCAGCATGGAAGGAGAACTAGCTCTCTTCCTTCTCGCCTTAATTCCCTGCCTGAGTCTTTAGGGTGAATCATTAACCAGGCACTTGAAATTGGCAAAGCAAAAATGTGTATCAAGTGCATTTTGCAGACTACATGAAGCATTGCACTTTTGCAGGACAAATGGCTTCCCTCTCCCACAGGAATGAAAGCACCACTGAGTCGCTCTGCTTGCCGCTGCGCTTTGACCAGGCCTTGCACTTCTATCATAGAATCATAGAATGGTAAGGTTGGAAGGGACCTCAAGGATCATCTAGTTCCAACCCCCTGCCATAGGCAGGGACACCTCCCACTAGTACAGGTTACTCAAGGCCTCATCCAACCTGGCCTTGAACACCTCCAGCGAGGGAGCAGCCACAACCTCCCTGGGCAACCTGTGCCAGTGCCTCATCACCCTCACTGGAAAGAACTTCCTCCTAACATCCAGTCTAAATCTCCCCTCTGCCAGTTTAAACCCATTG
>WBNM01046013.1:54777-65710 GCA_013399055.1 Ramphastos sulfuratus
GACTGTGCCACACAGCTTGGTGTCATCTGCAAACTTGCTGAGGGTGCACTGATTCCTCTGTCCATGTCACTGACAAAGATGTTAAACAGCACTGGTACCATCACTGACCCCTGAAGGATGCCACTTGTCACTGGTCTCCAGGTGGACAGTGTGCCCTTGATCACCACTCTCTGCGTGCCACCATCCAGCCAATTCCTTACCCAGCAGTGCTCCACCCACCAAGTCCATGTTTTTCCAGCTTGGTGAGAGTTTTCTAATACATTTATGTATTGCAGTGTGTATATATATTGCAGTTCTAGTGTTGCTCCTGCGTTGTGCAGGAGGAAAAGGAATGGTGGATGTGCCCTGAGGAAAGGAGTTAAGAGGCATGCTAACTGTTCCTCCAATTCCTCCTTTGTAGCCACTCGAGTTGTTTGTAATGGTGATCCTTTACCTAGCAGCAGTTAACAAGCTGAAACCATTCTCTAGAGCGGTGCTGACATGCCAGTTCTCTGTTTTGGAAAATGATTTCAGAGGCCCCACAGGAAAGGACTGCATAGTCTACTGGGAAAGATAGACTTCTGTGAAAGATGGAGTGGTTTTGTTTGATGACTCCTCCATGTATTTCCTCCATAGATCTTTCTGCTTGTCTTGAAACCTTTGCCTTGCTGTGCTGGGCTGTAAATCCCTGGGGCTATGATGAAGGAACCACACGGTCTAGATAAACTCTGCTTAATACTCTTGTTCAGATGGAGTTTGGTTTGCTTTGTCCTTTCCCCATGAGCCAAGACTGAAGAATTATTGAAATGCCGCAACATTATCAAGTGAGTGAGTGCTTTCATTGTAAATCTGTAAATTCTGTGAACCCCTATTTGTGAGAGGTGAATGCACCTTCTCATAAACCATCAGCCCCATTCATGCTACAGATATAGTCCAAATACTGATTTCTCCCTTTTAAACATAAGAGCATTTATATCCCAGTCCTCAAACCAAGTTGTTTTTCCATTATATAAAAAGAGCTATCTGGGTAATTAACAAATGGAGTTACAAAACATCGGTTTATAACTTGCCTGTGGTTTTAAAATGAGCAACAGCCTTGATTTTACAGCAGCATCAGTGAGACAGCACCTGAATGCAAGGGTTTGGGTTTGTGAAACTGCAGAACGAGTGCCTATATTTATATTTCTTTCAGAAATTCTCACCAGATTATTGCACGCAAACCTCATTTAAAGAACTTTACTGAGGCAACGCATTCAAGCCTTCATTATTTGGAGATGTCAGCAAGGAGATTTTGTGTCTGACATGAATTCTTCCAGTTGCGCCCCTGTGTATCATAATTGCCTTGATTTATTTGGTCACAGTTAATTTTCTACAGCATCCCCTTGCCTGATCAGTGGTTATGGTGCTGAGGTTGAACCCAGGTTGTGTGGCAGGTGGGGCTGTGGTATATTAGACTCTTGCTTGGGCTGTCACAGGGACCCAACCAGCCAAGGAGCACCAGTACCTGGCTGGTGGGGCAGAGACACTGATTGTCCTCCAGCCACTGGTGAATGCTGCTGCCCTTGTGAATGCTGCTGCCCTTGTTGGCTCTCTGAGTATAGGCAGTTGTTTCATAAGGAGCAGGGGTCAGTGTTTCCTCAACTTGTATTGGCTAAAAAATTGTCACAAAAGTTTGGACGTGTTTTACATTGACTGGAGAAATATGGAGATGTCAGATACAAATGCTGGTCTCCCTAGCCCACCCCTGACTTCATGTGTTCATCATCCAGCCATGGATGCCCTGCAGGCATATGGTAATGGATGAAATGGATGAAAACAAGCTGCTGCTGACTGGCAGAAAGCTTACCTCGAAGCTCCTCTTCCACCTCTGTGAGTCCAAGGCTTCATTCCCCATCCTTTTCCACTTTTCCTCCCCTTTTTTTTTCTGTCCCTGCTAGTTCCCAAAGGCAAGGCCTTTTTTGAAGCAAATCTCTGTGTCTTTTGTTCTCTTTTCTTTGGTTTCTTTTTTTTTAGGCAGGGCTCTAGACCGTATCTGTTCCTTACTCCCAAGCTTCTTGGTTTTCAGCTGTGTATCTTGCTGCTGTAGGTCTATGTCCATTCTTCTTCAGAACTCAAAGCAATCTGTATTCCTGGGGCTCTGCAGGAGATAAAGGACCTCCTGCCCACAGCAGAAATAACAGGCAGCTACAATTTCCAAAAGCCTTTACTGAGCCCTTAGCTGTAGTTTTTCCTTATTCTGTAATCTGGCCAAAGCTGAGTAGATTTTAATAGCGATAGATGCTTTACTACCACAAAGGCCACCTCTCTGAAAATTGCAAAATTCCCCTTCTGAAGCTAGAAATCCTCATATAAAAAGGTTGTCTGGATTTATTTAGCATGTGCCAAGAAGTATATTTTTCCCTTAATAATATTCCTGGAAATGACTGAACTATTTTGGCTGAAGCAGAAGCCAAACTGTTTGGAGTCAAATTCTCAGTGCTAAAATCTGGCAAGCGAGTCACGTGCCATTTTCTGTTGTGGACAGGCTGAGCAAGCATAGCAGCAAGGAGGAGAAGTGGCACTGCTGATTGGCAAGCCAACTTCAACCAACAAGTGTTGCTTTAAGAAACTGCCAACTTGAAGCCACTGAGGAACATCCCTGTGGTCGTGGGCCCAATGTGCTGTGTGGTTTGTCTCTTCATATTAAATAGTGAAGACTGCAGGCCAGAAGCATCAATGCTGCTTCCAACTACCTTGAACTACTTAAATCTGCCCTTCAGACCACCAGGCTCCTTCTTCCCTTTCTATATCACTCCTGGGCTTCAGGCTGGGTCTGTATATGGAGTGTATAGAAATGTATTGAAGTTTGGCCTGAGGTAGTTTGTATTGCCACCTTGGTGCTCATTTCCCAGTTTGGAAGAACCTCTCCATGTCAAACAAAAGTTTTACCACTGTATTATATCTTTTGGGTTGAGGTCTTACAGGGCTGTGATGTAAACGAGGACAAGGCTCCTTCTCTTTTCCCTCCTATATCCCCTGGCTGTTTCCTCTGCTTTTAGGCCCCGAGGCATAATGACATAGAGCTTCTGTTTTCCTTCCTGAGTGTATGTAATGCTCAGGTACATAAATGGACTGTGAAATGCTCTGGCACTTACCAAGACTGCTTTGTCACACAACAAAACTGTTTTATTTTGGGAGTAGAGATGAAGCTTCTGTCTCCAGAATTTCTCAGTAATTTAAAATGAAAATGAATAAGCAAATGACTGAACAAGAAAAACCTATTATACTCTTTAAAAATAGCGTGCCTGCTTGACCTTATGAGGAGCAACTGAGGGATCTGAGGGTGGTTAGTTTGAGGAAGAGGAGGCTGCGGGGAGACCTTATTGCTGTCTACAACTGCCTGAAGGGACATTGTGGAGAGCCTGGAGCTGGGCTCTTCTAACAGGTGATTGGAGACAGAACAAGGGGGAATGGCCTCAAGCTGAGGCTAGGGAGGTTTAGATTGGACATTAGGAAAAAGTTTTTCATGGAGAGAGCGGTCAGGGACTGGAATGAGCTGCCCAGGGAGGTGGTGGAATCACTCACCCTGGATCCGTCCAAGGGTGGTTTGGATGTGGTGCTTGGGAATATGGATTAAGGTGAATCTTGTAGAGTAGAGTTGTAGGTTGGAGTTGGTGATCCTGAGGAGCTTTTCCAACCTGGATGTTTCTGTGATTTCTGTGACCTCAGCACCCCAAGCTAGAATATTGTGCTCTTTCCAAGTTTGTGCTGTGCAAGTCCTTTCTGTAGCTTCACTTACTACTCAGCATTTTTCTCTGGTGATATTGGTACTAGAGCATGGGCCCAGTACTTTCATGAGCTGTAGAGCTGCAAATATCTCTTTTTATGGATGCTGTGTTTGCATGCTGTGGCGTTGGGCACAGGGTACGTCAGTGTTAGTGTGAGGCTAATAATAGCCTCCAAAGACAAGTTCAGAAGTTACTTACTTTTTTTCTAGGGAACAGGACATATCTTTGTATTTCCTACCTTTAGATATGCAATTCTCTTGTGGGCTTGATTGCATAGCAAATACAGTCTAAGAGCCATCCTTGCCTTTTCAAATTTGTTTTTTCTCCTTTCCCTTCTCAGTTGTTTTCTTCCTGTTTTCTCCAAGGCTTATGATTTCATGGCACATTATTTCTTACAGCTGAAGCAAGGTAATGGGCAAGAAGCAACTGCTGTACTAGGTAGCCTAAACTGACCCTGAGGCTGCTTTGGTAGGAAAAAGAAGCTGTTTCAGAAGAGCAAAGCTGTCCTGAGTGTGTCTCTGGGCTTCATGCACACAAGGACTGCTCAGAGGAGCTCCTTGACCCTGCGCCATCTCTGTGACCTCTGCCACTCTGTGATAACAGTGAGCACAGTTTGTGTTGGGGCTTTGTTCTCCACTCTACAGAGAGAAACAGAATGACTAAGTGCCTTTTCAAAGTCCACATAATGAATCAGTGAATGAACAACAACCCCCAGCAGCTCCAGGCCCCCTTCTCTCTGCAGAACAATGCCTCTTTCCCTGCATCAAGATGTGCATGTAGTGTATGTTGCATACGTAATTATGTATATTGGAATAAATCTGGATATTAATATTCGTATTGTAGCGATACCACTATCCTGTAGGCTCTGTAAATAGCAGCACCATAATAATGTGAATTACTCCTTTTATTCAAGCCCCTGGCCGGTGAAATGGCTTGTCAAAGCAAAACAAAATTGCTTCATAAAAGTTTGACAGCTACATTCATTATACATGTCAGTCAGAGGATCCTAAAGGCTTTATTATCACTGTTACAATATCTGAACAATTTAATATACTGCAGAGTTATTTTCTTGCTTCTCCTTTCACTTAAAAAATGGCCACTTCTGTCAAACATTCTGAGATAACTGCGTGAACAGCAAAGGAAACTCAGATTTTCTTGGGTGTCTGTGGGCTGCAGGTGTTCCAGGCTTACCTGGCTGAGCTGTGCTAGCATATCACAGCACTTACAGTATCTGGTCAGAAACACAGGACACACAAATTGAATTACTGCACAACCCCCAGAGCAGGCTGAGGCTGTGAAGATGGCACAGTGAGGTAAAAGGAAAAGATACACTAAAGGAAAGGGAATTAATTGAATCACTTAACCAGCTTTTTGTCAGATGCCAAGTATTCAGGCTCCTCTGTCCCAGGTCTCCACCAAGGTTGAGACTGGCCCTTTAAATTGTCTCAGTTATTTTCCGAAAGCATAGAACCATAGAATGGTCCAGGCCAGAAGGGACCTCTAGACGTCATCCAGTCCAGCACCCCTGCAGGCAGCAGGGATGTCCCCACCAGACCAGGTCACCCAGACCCCTTTCTAGCCTCACCTTGAACGTCTCCAGGGCAGGGGCCTCAATCACCTCCCTGGGCAACCTGTTCCAGTGCTCCACCACTCTCATAGTAAAGAACTTGTTTCTAACAAATGTGGGGTCTGATGAGGTCCTGCTGACTAGCTTGAGAACTGGGCAAGAGTTCTCGGTTTCATTTTCTTTCCCCGGCTTGCTCTCCTTAGTGAATATGTCAAAGCTCAGACATGAGTTACAGCTTAAGTCTGCTGTAGCTGGGGGCAGGGGAAGGGCGAGAGAGTCACTGTTTGCCCAGGAGGCAAGACCGGCCGTGGGTGCTCTCGCAGCGGCGATGCTATTCCCGGGCTGCCCTGCGAGAGGGAAGCCCTAGGGCCGAGAATATTGGCTGTGCCCAGATGTGAAAGCACAGATGCAGTTCCAGGCGCCCCCTGCGCCTTGCATGCAGAACGCCGAGCAGCCGCCAGAGGGAGCCGGCACCGCTCTGGCGGCGCCTCCCCGCTCCGTAGCTTGCCAGCGCTGCCAACCCAGCAGCTTCTCTTGACACTGCTCTCGTAGCAGGTAGCAGGAAAGTTACGGTGGCAGTTCACCCACCGGTGTCCTCCCTGCAAATGAAACTCGGCGTCGTGGTTTTGTGCCACGACAGGCCATATAAAGTGTAATTCATGAGAACGTTGTACTTGAACAACTTTCATTTGCTCTGGGCTGGAACCTAAATTAGGTTTCCCAATTCAAAATATTTTGGAGGTTGGTTGGTTGTTACCTTTAAGCAGTCAGCTTGGTTCTTGGTGTGTGTTGGTGCATGGCATTGCTTTCAGACCCTGCTCACGGGTACCACAGCAACAGCAAAACCTCAGGATGGTGCTTTTTGTTGGAGGGCCCTGCAGTAGAACCTCGACAGCCTAGATGGGTGGGCAGAGGCTAATGGGATGAGATTTAACAAGGCTAAGTGCAGGGTTCTAGGTGATGGAGTTGTCATCCCTGAAGATGTTCAAGCAAAGACTGGATGCGACACTTAGTGCCATGGTCTAGTTGATTGGCTAGGGCTGGGTGATAGGTTGGACTGGATGAGCTTGGAGGTCTCTTCCAACCTACTTGATTCTATGATTCTATTCTATGACTCCTGTACACACCTCTGGCTGCACCTTTCTGGTTGCAGCTCATGGAATGAGATGCTGCTTTTGGCTGGAGCTAAAGGGCACTTCTCATCTGCTGACTTCAAAGTGTTAATAGTAGTCCTACTCTGATGTTTGGGAGTCAACCCTGGTGATGCTGTGTGAGGATGCCCACAGAGATGTTGCAGCAGGAATGCTGATTGCAACATCTGATATTTTTACTGAAGAAACATGGGGAAGAAGTGAAGACTTTTAAAGAATTGTGGTGTTAATTCATGTGCTGAGAGAGTTGTGCTGCCCACTCACCGTCCTAAAATAGTGTGACAGTTCCCTGAGGTACGCTGCTTCATAGAATCATAGAATGGTTTATGTTGGAAGGGACCTCAAAGCTCATCCAGTTCCAGCCCCCTGCCATAGGCAGTGACACCACTCACTAGCAAAGGTCACTCAAGGCCTCATCCAACCTGGCCTTGAACACCTTCAGGGAGGGAGCAGCCACAACCTCCCTGGGCAACCTGTGCCAGTGTTTCACCACCCTTCACTGCAAAGAACTTCTTCCTAACATCCAGTTTAAATTTCCCCTCTGCCAGTTTAAACACATTCTTCCTCATCCTGTCATTACAAGACCTTGTAAATAGTCCCTCCTCAGCCTTCCTGTAGCCCACTTCAGATACTGGAAGGCCACTCCAAGGTCTCCTAGAAACCTTCTCTTCTCCAGACTGCAGAGCCCCAACTCTCATAGCCTGTCCTTATAGGAGAGCTGCTCCAGCCCTCTGATCATGAACATGCTTGCTGCTGCATCATGGACGTGTGTTTGATGACTGTCAAAATTAACATGTTATTGTAATCAACAGACTCCACAAGTAATTTTGAGGTACGTGAGAGTAAAATACACAGACCAACACTTTCCACAGTGTTGAAGTTTGCAGGCTTTGGTATGTTCTTGCCTCACACAGTGTTGCCCTCTTCTAAGGTCCTGCACAGGGCCCTTTAATTAATGATTGAAGTAACTGTCACTGGTGTGGTAGTGCTTTAGAAGTCTTTCAGTGCAATTACTTTGTGGTGAGCACCGAATGACCTGTGACAGAGCTGATAGCCAAAATTGCTAACTTTCATTTTGGCTTTGCAAGACTGAAATTACCTGAATGTAATTAGGTGATGCTGACAGGGTGCAAAAAGCTTTTGCTTACTAGTGCACCTCCGGCCAAGGACAGGCTTCATAGTGTGTGGATGTAATGATAAAGAAATTGCAAACATTTTTCCTACCATAGCAGAGTTAGGAGTATCAGTTGCTCTACTTGGTGCTGTAGACAGAATAAAACCTTTCCCAAGCCTGAAGCCTCAGCCAAGAGCATCACTGCTTCAGTTTGTTCATTTTGACCCTAAAGGAAACTCTTCTGAAGGACCTGGGAGATGCATCAAAACAAGCAGTGAAAGTGGGGGGTACCCAGCCTCTGCTTCTGTGAATGCAGAGGTAACAGCGACTTCCCAGGGTGGAAGTAAACCTTCTTGGCTGTGTTGCTTCACTGCCCTGGAGGAAAACACTGTGACTCCCTCTGCTTGGACAGCTGCTCACACTTCTGCACCTGCACGCTAAGCTTGCAAACTCCAGGCAGGAGCTGTTTTCCAGCAAGTGTCACTCACTTTTAGTTGGTGTGTGGAACCACTGTGATATTTTCTTAGTATGACCTAACTGTGCACTTCTGCCATCAGGGAAGATCAGCTTTTCGGGTGTGACAGTTGCTGCAAAACTGGTGACATTCAGGAACCTTTACAGCATTTGCATCTGGATGCAAGGTACAAGTTCCTTGATTTTGCTGTATCAGCCCAGCAAAACATTGCATGGCTGCATGTGCAGCCAACTGCTTGACATTATGCCCAGTAATGGCTTGTCAGTGTTCAAAAGAAACATAACCTCCAGCTGTCTAATTTGTTCTAGGAGAGAGACCAGAGGAAAAAAAAAAAAGAAAAAAGCTTTCTAATAATCTTCATACATGGCACATTTGAATTGAAGCAGATGTCGATGATGGATTGATCCACATGACAAATGACAAAGCAAGAGAGGAAAAGGTATGCAAATAGCTGCACTGTTAGGTGAGATGTAGGTGCTTTTGACACTGAGGTCTCACTACTGGTCTTTTCTAGGTGGTTTGGGTTGGTTGGTTTGTTTGCTTGGATTGTTTTGGCAAGTCAGCTTACTGAAACTGTTGCCCACCAGCATTGACAGCTGTTCCCACCACATGCCCATTGCCATCTCTCTCTATCATGTACAGGGGAGAGTCCAGAGGGGTGGAGATGGCCAGGGCAATCAGCCCCTCCAGCTCAGCCATGCTGTGTCTTTGTCACCCACTCTAAACTTGGGATGCAGGAGCCTCCCCATTGCACCACCTACCTGCTCTCAGTACCAGAGAGGAGAGTCACTGTATCCTTTTGTCTGAGATGGGAAATGGTCCTTTCTGAGCTGCTGCTGCAGCCATTGGCACCTAGCAGGCCTGGGTCCTCCAGGTAGAGTGGTGTTGAGGGTCTGCCCTCCCTGCCAGGACCACACATGCTACAACCATGGCACAGCATACAAATTACAACATGCATGCAAATTACAATATGTGGATTAGTATAAAAAAAAATATTTTTTTTTTTTTTGTATTAACTTATGCAGCTGTCCTGGAAAGGGTTAGAAATCAGTTCTGGAAAAGTCTCCAGCAGTTTTTCTGAAGAGTTCTGCTCTGTCCTTAATTATTTATAAGCATCAGGATGTAAGGACATCGTGTTCACCCTCCAGCAGTGTGAAAGACTGCAAATAATCTACTGAATTGCACATATAAGCTTATACTTTGAGTAGGTTTGATTGCAAGTTCCGAGACTTAAAAGTAAGGAAATATCAGAAATGAGGCTACTGCATAATATTTTGTATGTTAGGCAGCTTGTTTGGTCATGCAGTTGACCTAGATCATTGTATGTCTTTCCAGCTGAAATACTTCTGTTCTGTTATGCATTCCTGATTGCACACCCTTCTCCTACAGGGTCATAGATCTGCTTCCCATCCCTGCCCTAGTTGCTCCCACCATCTTTCACTGCAGCAGATATTGCACAGGGGATGGAGCAGAGGCAGGCTTGGGGCCAGGCAGGGGTGCAGCAGCACTGCAGAGGGCATCCTGGTTTTGGCAGCTGGTTGCTGTCAGGAAAAGCAGGATTCTCTTCCTGACAGGTTTCCAGGGGGCTGCTGAGTAAGTAAGGGAAGACAAACCAGAGCTTCTTCTTGGGCACAGAAGTGTGTTGTATGAGATGTATTAGAAGTAGTAGTCCCTGCCCAGAGGGAGATCTGGAGAGACTTGCTGAAAATGCTGTTTGCCAAGTCCTCAGGCAAATGAGCCTCATGGCAGTGTGCTGCAGGGATAGGGGTGTTTTCAGACCACTAGTATGCATCATGCCCTGGGCATGTTTGCTAAAGCATGGTGCACTGAATCACTGATGTGTCCTTGATGCCATTATGCTCCTCCTTAACTTAATCTCTGTTGCAGAAAATCTTACAGACTTTAACAGATTTTTTTTTTTTTTTGAGTACTGTTGTGTCCTGAATTATACAAGAAAGAGTCCCCTCACAAACTAATTAAATGTAAGTGAGCTGCTATTATATCAAAAGATACTTATAGAATCATAGAATGGTAAGGTTGGAAGGGACCTCAAGGATCATCTAGTTCCAACCCCCTGACATAGGCAGGGGCACCTCCCACTAGTACAGGTTACTCAAGGTCTCATCCACCCTGGCCTTGAACCCCTCGAGGGAGGGAGCAGCCACAACCTCCCTGGGCAACCTGTGCCAGTGCCTCACCACCCTCACTGTAAAGAACTTCCTCCTAACATCCAGTCTAAATCTCCCCTCTGTCAGTTTAATGATGTTCCATCGGTCTCAAGCTAGAATATAGAGTGTCAGCATACAGACCTCAGTATTCTTTATTTTAACATCAGTGGTTGGACCTGATGATATTGCAGTGCTCAAACTGCCGCCTCCACCTTCGCAAATGCAGGTTTAGAATATTTCTGAGATGTTCTGGTACAGTGAGAAAAGGATTTTGAAGGTCACAGATGGAGAGAGGGAGGTCCCAGATGAACATCACCCTGAAGAGACAGTGGTCTATATTCTGTTCTCTGCTGATCCATGCGGTCTGGGCAGAGCAATGCCTTGTTCTTCAAAAGCAAGGAAAACTAATTGCTAGGTAAGGTCATTGAGTGTTTTGTTCTCAAAAGAACCAAGACTTATCAACTCCAAACTCAGAGTGAGCTTCAAAGCTCTTGTGTTCTATAAAACCCAGCAGAAGAGAAGCAGGGATGAAAATAGAGTTTAGCCTACATCGTATCGGAGCTGGATGTGTGCCCGTAACTGTGGCTCTGAATTGCTTCCCAAGCTGGAAGAAATGTGGATGGGAAATCTTGTGAAATACCAAATCTCACAGGATCTCTGCCACTTGAAATTAGTCATGTCGCACGCACGGATGGTCGCACAGAGAGAGTGG